>CM033649.1:27486299-27624183 GCA_019512145.1 Engystomops pustulosus | reverse complement strand
GCACTACCTGGTAGTCATGATTGGGCATCTTAGGTGAAGAGGATTTCGTAAAACAATGGCATGAATGATTCCATGCTTGTTCAATGACTTGTAAAGTGGTTATAGGATCAAGCTTATTACACCAGTTTAGCAGTTTTAAATGTAAAACTTTGGCCTGGAAGTTTCTTATCGAGATCTACATATTCTAGTCCTACACTCTACTTAGTCATGCTGCCACTGCCCAAAATCATAACCAAAGGGCTCCTCCTCTGCAGGCTTCATGCACACTCAGCCCAATCACTGTGTGTGGGAGGGGTAATCGGGACTCTCACTGTCAATCACTGTGTGTGGGAGGGGTAATCGGGACTGTCACTGTCAATCACTGTGTGTGGGAGGGGTAATCGGGACTGTCACTGTGTGTGGGAGGGGTAATCGGGACTGTCACTGTGTGTGGGAGGGGTAATCGGGACTGTCACTGTGTGTGGGAGGGGTAATCGGGACTGTCACTGTGTGTGGGAGGGGGAATCGGGACTGTCACTGTGTGTGGGAGGGGTAATCGGGACTGTCACTGTGTGTGGGAGGGGTAATCGGGACTGTCACTGTGTGTGGGAGGGGTAATCGGGACTGTCAATGTGTGTGGGAGGGGTAATCGGGACTGTCACTGTGTGTGGGAGGGGTAATCGGGACTGTCACTGTGTGTGGGAGGGGTAATCGGGACTGTCACTGTGTGTGGGAGGGGTACTCGGGACTGTCACTGTGTGTGGGAGGGGTAATCGGGACTGTCACTGTATGTCAATCACTGTGTGTGGGTGAGGGGTATCGGCCTACTCACTGTCACTCAACGTGTGTGTTGGAGGGTACAATGGGCTGACTTCACGTGTCAATCACTGTGTGTGGGATGTAAATCGGGACTCTCAACACTGTGGGGAGGCAATCGACTTCTATAGTGTGTGGGAGGGGTAACGGACTCTACTGGTCAATCACTTGTGGTGAGGGGTAATCGGTGACTCTCACTGTCCATCACTGTGTTTGGAGGGGTAATCGGGCGCTCTCACTGTTCAATCACTGTGTTGGTAGGGGTAATTCGTGACTCTCACTTTCACTGTCAATCACTGTGTGTGGGAGGGGTAATCGGGACTCTCACTGTATCTCCTAAGGGTGCTGTTGGTATCTCCTGACAATCTGTAATTTTGAGTGTCCAGTGAAGCTTTTTATATGCATTTATCAATGTGGCTGTTTGTTGAATTTGTTTTACCAGGC
Organism: Engystomops pustulosus; assembly: GCA_019512145.1. Taxonomy (NCBI): domain Eukaryota; kingdom Metazoa; phylum Chordata; class Amphibia; order Anura; family Leptodactylidae; genus Engystomops; species Engystomops pustulosus. The sequence goes on along the minus strand of CM033649.1, from coordinate 27,622,944 downwards.
TTCTCATTTTTCACACACAATAATTATTTTTTTTATTTTAGGAACTTGGTGAAGAAGTTTTGTCCGAAACGTTCTTCTAAAGAAGAAGAGCCCAGGTATGTGACTGCATTGTTGTTTTCGCCTTGTATTAGAAGTTCAAGTAAAATCAACATATTGTGGGATTTATCATTGCAGTTACTTTAGTTTTCTGTCTTTTCTGAGAGAAAAAAAATCTTCTTTAAGAGTCTGCCTGCCACGAGCAACTATAACAGTTTTGCGATCAATCAGAGCTCAGCTTTAATTTTTAAAACTGCTCTGATTGGTTACCTCGAGAAAATAGAGTTTTGCTCTGATAAATCTACCCCTTCATTTCTGCCAGTCTGCACCAAATTTGTCACTTAGGTGAGACTTTGGGTGACAACAACTTCAGTGTGACAATGTCAACTACAAGAGCGTGATGAGAAAAAATCTAAGTAATGCTATTAGAATGTATGCTATCAAAAATGAAAGCTTCTCTGCCATAATAAAGGAGCCCTGCTGCCAGCCTTCTGCCATCACTGTAATGGTACTGGATATGACTGTGAATGATGGGTCTCTAGGGTCCAGCAACAAGACATAAAAAGGTAACCTGGGCGGAGGTTGTCTTGTTAAGGGAGGGTTTTAAATGCATATTGGAGCCGGATCGCTATGGTCCAGCCAATGAACACCTCGCTGGGGACTTTATGAATACACCGGATGACTCCACCGCTGCGCCAAGAGTTGGGGGAACTAAAATTAATAAACATGGGATAACTCATAGCTCTTATCTAGAGGTGGCTGGACTTGTGAGACTGGTAATGATGTGGGCAGTCAGAGGGATCCTGCTGACTGGCATGGCAGGCTTTCTCCATGCATAAAGGGAGTGCAGTGAGGTGGTCTCACCAGCGTGAAATGTCGGTATCTCAGTGGATTTTTGCATTCAACTGGCAGCGTATGTCATGGGTGAATGGCATGTGGGGGCCAGATTGTAAACACCTTATGTTGATTATTGTATGAGCGCAGTTAGTATCGTATTACAAACAACCTTCTGAACGAGTTGCAAGCAACTTAGACCAATAGCTAACATACACCGCAGGTCATAACTCATAGTTTAAAACAATCTCTACTATGGCTCTCTCTATGACATGAGTGCCTGCAGATAGGGCACTATGTATTGTCTGCTTATACTCATGTCTGTAACATCATACTTGCAGATGGGACAACTGTACAGTTCTTCAAGCTCTGATGCTCTATTAATGACGCAGACATGAGTGCTCAGATTGCGTACATGATCATGAAGGATCACGTGCTATGTCTGCTCAGTACCTGCTGCTTTTTATACATCATTACCTGAGATAGGACGTATGGTGCAATGCTCAGCTCCTCCGCTCTATTAACATCATACCTGGTGAGAATAGGACTCCTGCCGAGTTGATCAGTCTCTCCTGCTCTATAACATATCATTACCTGAGGAGGGACACGCATGTGCAATAATGCTCAGCTCCTCCTGGCTCATAACCATGATTGTAATTGCAAATTGAACAAAAGTTGCCACTCTACCTTGTTTAATCATTTTGGTGAAGGTCATGAGTAGGGATGATGGGACTGGACAGATGTTGAGAAAACCACTATATAGCGTTTTATCTTGTTCAATGTCCAGTTTTCAGTTGTGGAAATATAGCCGTTCTCATTGAGCAGGACATTGCTGCGGGGTCGTCATGCAGTTATTAGCGACTGTACGTCTGTGACGTCCTGTGGTGGGATGAAGAACCAGTCCATCCAAACACCTGTGGGGCCTCTGACCTGTTGATGATGCCTGCTATAAATGGGGGGATGAAATGAATTGAACTGTCTTTGCAATGACAAAACCAATTTATTTTGCATCGCGTAAAATGCTTATGTGATAGACGTCTATTGTTGAGTCCTTTTTCAACACCGTCTGATTTGGCTCATTCTTATAAATCTCTCTATTCTGGGCAAAAGATGCTCTTTAATGAGCTGTAACAACTGAGGGAGAACGAAACAAGATGGTGATAATTGATCATTTCAGTGTCTACAAAAGACGCTGTCAGTAGCAACAGCGGGTTCATCTGTGGGGTGGCGTGTTATAGATGAACCCAGCTCGAGGGCTTCCTGCACCTGAGAAATTCTTATAGACAATGGTTGAAGGTCGAGGGCAAATGTCATGCACAGTGCAGTGCAGGATGTAAAATTATTCTTTGAATCCATTCCTAGCTATGATATTAAACACGCAGTTGATTAGACAAACAGGGCATGTGAATGTGTGGGAGCGTGGGTATATTGGCACAATGCAGGGGAATTTCTACATTGTTTATCAATAACAATTTTTAAAATTTTTTATTATTAGAGGAACTGTCACCAGGGACTAACTTTTCCTACAGACATGAGTTAATACCCAATTAAGGCTCGCATGTGCAAATCTGCCTCTCTTTCTACTAGGCATTGCAACAATAAATTGTGTGTAGATTTACTTCCTTACACCTGACAGAATAATCTGCGAAGCCAGGGCATTTGGATTGGTTAGCATTTCAAAAAAACACATGCCTTGAATGTGCTGCGGTAGCTCAGCTCTAGCCCCCACCTTTATGCTCCTGTACAGCTCTCCCTCCCCAATGATGTCAGATACACACAGGCTTGTCAGTCGCTGGAAGATGCAGGTGAAAGAAGAGTAGAAGCTACCAGAATAACAAAGGTGGGGCGCTGAGAGACTGAGGTGGTCTGACAGCACCGACAAAGTCACATGTTGTATTTTGAATTGCATCCCAAACCAAGCCCATACCCCTGGGACTACACGAGGATTCTGTGAGGGTGCAATGTTATTAGTTATAGCACGACACTATAGATTGTAATGAAAATGCTTAGATGAAAGCAAAAAGGCAGATGTTGCCACTGACAGTGTAATGGGCTTCCTTGTAACCAGGTCTTTATCACGTGTAATAGAGGTGTGGTGACCAGGTTTCGACCATGAACCATTTACATCACTTCCCCTCATCAAATCGGTACGAATCCATACTTGGTTTGTATTCTGACTTAGACATGACATCATCCCGGATCGGACGCAAGGCATGGCGCTATTTCCTGACACTTTTGGTTGTCCATGATAACAAGACTTTACATCCTGAGTGGCGACTTCATCAGAAGACCTTATGCTCTTCCTATAACGGGAAAATGTTCAGGGGAAAGTGTTAGACGCCAAGCCAATTAACAGTCGTTCAAAAAGCTGCAAGATGACCAAATGGGTGCATTCTTCTCACGTGTCCTCTCCTCTAATAATCGGAGAGTACTGGTGACATAGTGTAACGAGCAGCTCCACGTGAACGGATTTCTATTACTGACTGTAAGAAATTAGTGCATGAATTGGTTTTAGTCTGTGCATATAATCATTCACATTTGTACAAGCACATCATAAAGCAGCTATATTAAGGTTACAATGGCCGAGGTTATAATGATGGGGTCATCTGTGTTGTGCACGGTCAGTACCAGCTACATCTGTGCCTGGTAACATACAATGTACAGGAGTGGTGGGGAAAAAATGATTTCGTGATTTCCTAGACTATAGTGTAAAAACACACTTCTAAAACTTATGCCTTGAAATAATGCCATGTATTTTCTAGCTTGAGATTGTAGGCAGACATGAAAACCGAAAGAGCAAGGTTACAGCTTTTTTGTGACTTTTTTAAGGAATACATGCTATCTGTCGTTAGTCTTAGTTACGTTGTGAGGCTAACCACATGGCTCAGGCTCTGGAGAACAGGTTTAGCTAAGATCACTCTCAGCAACAAACCACTTCTCCACCTTTGTTCATAGCCAATTGAAGAAGTGATTCTTGGTAGTTTTGCTGATCCTGCGTTAAAGCAACATCTCCCTTTGTTTGCAGCGTGTGGACGATGACACGACAACTAGAAGGTACCACGATGGACGGAAAGAAATACATTTCCTTGGAGGAGTGGAGAATTAGAGCAGAGGACCTGTGAGGTCCGCACATTCGATGCTTCTCTTCAAACTCTGAATGGAAGTTTGAATGGAATCAGCTGAGAGAAGTATATGTAGATGGGGGTGTTGTCTGGCAGATGGCAAGAAAAAAGAAGGTCGGGGATGTTGGGTCTCGGCTGCCTTATCTTTTTTCTCATGAGATAAGATAAGAGACAAAAAGAAAATCTAGTTGTTGAGGTCATTCTACGTATTGAAAACTGAGTGCACGATGTACAGCGAGGGGGTATGCATAGCTAGTCTACATGCAGGAGAGAGGTGCACTACTCATCCATCTGGGCTACCGCCTCATGAATACGTGGGATGCTGTCCCTGTTCTCAGTGTCGCTGTCATCCCATTTTAATAGAGGGAAGCTTTTGTACACACAGAGGGATAGACGTTCCTCCGCACAGTGTAACAGCCTTGAAAGCAACATAGAGGTCTCTGGTCAATGCCCTACAGAGCTCTGCAGCACACCTTAGCGATACTTTAAGAAAAAATTGAGGCCATGGATAACACAATGTAAGAAGATTACCACAGTTATTAGTGCAGCTGGATCTATGATAATAAGATTATGATGGATTTTGATGTAGATTTACTTAGTGCCTCGTTCCTGTTCCTTCATGGCCTTGACGCCAGCCAGAAGTTTTGGGGGGTCACAGTCCTCTAAGACATAATGATGTCCCTTGAAAGAAGGATCACTGTCCAGTGGTCTAGAGGCCAGTTATTGGTTCAAACGGGCAGGACACGGGGTTCCAGGATGAGGCAGGGGCGGAAGAAACTAGAAGTAACGGGAATGATGTTGGAAAACCAGAGCAAAGTAAACTAGTTTATTTACAGAATGTGGTGAGGGTGCACAAAAATAACAACTTGGGGGGGATTAGTGTGTCTATACCGCGACACAAGGACTGAGAGCCAATGGAAGCAGCGTGGATGTGCCATGCACGGTGTCTCCCCACTGATGTTAGGGGGAGATAACACGGAGTATATGCACTTTTATATGCTGCTGTTTCTTTTACTTTGAATAGTTGGAAAAGAAGAGTCTAGTTGCCTCAGCTTGGCCATGTGACTACTGCGTATGTGAGCGTTAATCCAGGCAGTGTTGGGTGCTGTATAATTGGACATTTGTTACGGACTGCCCCGGGAGCTGGGGCTTATTATGGAGCCAGTTTTTGTTCCAGAGTTACAGCCTCCACGAGTTATCACCTCTTCATTTGCTATGACGCGGGAGGAGGAAAACATTTCCTTCCTGCTACTGTAAATGCAGAAAGGACTCGTTCAAAGAGCAGTTTCTCAGTTGCTTAGGATACCCACATTGTTATGTATTTAACACTAATGAATAATAATGAGATATGATGGATTGCAGGACGGAAAAAACAGCAAACTTGACTCGCCGATGTTGTATGGGAGATTGCAGGTTAGAATTGGGATCATCCTCAAGTTTGCGCATTAATGTAGGTTGCCTCATTTCTTTCGCTAGATGGGGCTAATGCATCGCGGGTAATAAAGCGCAGGCAAAGGTTACTAGGGCTAGCTTAATAGACTGTAATATTATGCCGGGGTGCACTACCTGGTAGTCATGATTGGGGCATCTTAGGTGAAGAGGATTTCTTAAAACAATGGCATGAATGATTACATGCTTGTTCAATGACTTGTAAGTGGTATAGGATCAAGCTTTATTACACCAGTTAGCAGTTTTAAATGTAAAATTTGGCCTGAAAGTTTCTTATCGAGATCTTTATATGTAAATGATCAAGCAGTGGGAGGCCCTACACTCTCTTAGTTCAGCTGCCACTGACCCAAAATCTAACAAAAGGGTTCTCATCTGCCGGCTTCATGACAATTGGCCCATCACTGTGTGAGGGGTTAATCGGACCACTGACATAGCACGTGTGTGGGGAGGGGTAATGGGACTCTCACGACAACATGTGTGTGGGAGGGGTAATCGGGATCTCACTGTCATCATGGGTGTTGGAGGGTAATCGGGCGACTCCACTGTCACAATCACTGTGCTTGTGGAGGGAGTAGATCGGGACTCTCACTGCCAATCACTGTGTTGGAGGGGTATACGGGAACTCGCACCTGTCAATTCACTGTGTGGGTAGGGGGTAATACGCGGAGCTCTCCTGATCAATCACTGTGTGTGGGGGGGTTAATCGGGACGTCACATCACTGTGTGTGGGAGCGGTAATCGCCTCTCCTGTCTACTTCTTCGTGATGCTCTCTATACACTGGTGTGTGAGGGGTAAATCGGCGACTCTCACTGTCATCAGCTGTGTGTGCGGAGGGGTAAATCGGTGGATCTCACTGTCAATCACTGTGTGTGGGAGGGGTAATCGGGACTCTCACTGTCAATCACTGTGTGTGGGAGGGGTAATCGGGACTCTCACTGTCAATCACTGTGTGTGGGAGGGGTAATCGGGACTCTCACTGTCAATCATGTGTGTGGGGGGGTGGTATCGGGACTCTCACTGTCAAACTGTGTGTGGAGGGGTAATCGGGACTCTCACTGTCATCACTGTGTGTGGGACATGTGTGGTGGGAGGGGTAATCGGGACTCTCACTGTCAATCACTGTGTTGGGAGGGTAATCGGTGACTCTCACTGTCAATCACTGTGTGTGGGAGGGGGTAATCGGGCTCTCACTGTCAATCACTGTGTGTGGAGGGTACATCGGGACTTCTCACTGTCAATCACTGTGTTGTGGGAGGGGTTAATCGGGACTCTCACCTGTCAATCACGTGTTGGGAGGGGTAATCTGGGAATCTCATGGTCAATCACTGTGTGTGGAGGGGTAATCGGGCCTATCATGTCATCAACGGTGTGTGGAGGGGTAATCGGGCTCTCACGTCAATCACTGTGTGTGGAGAGGGTAATCGGGACTCTCACTGTCAATCACTGTGTGGTGGGAGGGGTAATCGGGACTCTCAGTGTCAATAGTGTGTGGAGGGGTGGTAATCGGGACTCTCACTGTCAATCACGTGTGTGGGAGGGGGTAATCGGGACTCTCACTGTCCAATCACTGTGTGTGGAGGGGTAATCGGGCCTCTCACTGTCAATCACTGGGTGTGGGAGGGGGAATCGGGAATTCATGTCAATCACTGTGTGTGGGAGGGGTAATCGGGACTCTCACTGTCAATCACTTGTTGTGGGAGGGGTAATCGGGACTCTCACTGTCAATCCACTGTGTGTGGGAGGGGTAATCGGGGACTCTCACTGTCACTCACATGTGGTGGGAGGGGTAATCGGGACTTCCACTGTCAATCACTGTGTGGTGGGAGGGGTAATCGGGACTCTCACTGTCAATCACTGTGTGTGGGAGGGGTAACGGGGACCTCACGTCAATCACTGTGTGGGAGGGGGTAATCGGGACTCTCAAGTCAATCACTGTGTGGGGAGGGTAATCGGGACTCTCACTGTATCAATCACTGGTGTGGGAGGGGTAATCGGGACTCTCAACTGTCAATCATGTGTGTGGGAGGGGGTAATCGGGACTCTCACTGTCAATCACTGTGTGTGGGAGGGGTAATCGGGACCTCATGTCAATCACTGTGTGTGGGAGGGTAATCGGGACTCCAATGTCAATCACTGTGGGGGGAGGGTAATCGGGACTGTCACTGTGTGTGGGAGGGGTAATCGGGACTGTCACTGGATCTCCTAAGGGTGCTGTTGGTATCTCCTGACAATCTGTAATTTTGAGTGTCCAGTGAAGCTTTTCATATGCATTTATCAATGAGGTTCTTTGCGGAGTTTGTTTTACCAGGCTTCTCATTTTTCACACACAATAATTTTTTTATTTTAGGAACTTGGTGAAGAAGTTTTGTCCGAAACGTTCCTCTAAAGAAGAAGAGCCCAGGTATGTGACTGCATTGTTGTTTTCGCCTCGTATTAGAAGTTCAAGTACAATCAACATATTGTGGGATTTATCATTGCAGTTACTTTAGTTTTCTGTCTTTAAAGAAGATTTTTTTTTCTCAGAAGAGTCTGCCTGCCACGAGCAACTACAACAGTTTTGCGATCAATCAGAGCTCAGCTTTAATTTTTTAAAACTGCTCTGATTGGTTACCTCGAGAAAATAGAGTTTTGCTCTGATAAATCTACCGCTTCATTTCTGCCAGTCTGCACCAAATTTGTCACTTAGGTGAGACTTTTTAACTAAAATGTCTCATGTCCACTTAACACTTCATGTGCCACACTTATCGATTAAGCCACCATGAAATATCTGATGTACAAAAGACACTGTAGAAGCTGGCGTAAGATGCTGCCTAGTGATAATTCTGCCCCAATGTGCTGGATAAGATATCACTGTCTATGACAAGTGAGTTGTAATTGATGGTTGAGAGAACTTTGCAAGTAACTAGGACACCAGTATGTGCACAGAGACAACGAGACAGTAATGGGCTGTCTAACAATGGGATATCTAACGTGTGATTTTTCTTTCCCTTCCTCCCGGTCAGGTTTACATCTTGTATAGCATTTTATAATATACTGAATGAGCTGAATGACTACGCCGGACAGCGGGAAGTTGTGGCTGAGGAGATTGGACACAGAGTGTATGCAGAAATAATGAAGTATTCCTACGAGCTGAAAGCTGAGAGAAAATCGGTATTTCTATTATTATAACAATTCATCTGTTTTTTATATTTTCTGAAGTCTGCTGTAAAATAGTTTAGTATAAATCCGATAATGAAGCTGGCTGTACACATTGGACATTCATTGTAAGAGGATGAAGAGTTGTACAAGATTTTCAATGCCCTATAGAATAATTCCCAGCAATTGACAATGTGGAATATATTTTACAGCATCTGCAGGAGGGGCGGAGAGCACAGCAGTACCTCGAAATGTGCATGAAACAAATGGACAGTGTAAGTAATAGCTCTATAGCTTATCCGTGGATCTCACCAGGAACTACAGCTTGTCCTGGTTGTGTTACGGTCATGGTTCATTACAGTAGAAATGTGAATATTGTTCTGCACCTGTCAAGCCGTATTTAGACTTGGCAGATTTGTTTTAGATTTAACACTAACCCTAATATTTTTATGCAATTTTTTTTTTGTCATTTTTTTTGTGAATTGAAAATCATTTATTATCTGCAGAGTAAAAAGAAGTTTGAGAGGGAATGCCGAGAAGCAGAGAAGGCGCAGCAGACGTACGAAAGACTGGATAATGACGCCAATGCCACCAAATCTGACGTGGAAAAGGTAAATATTTCTTATTGAAGGGAACGGGTAAATTTTCCCCTTTTTAAAGGGGTTTTCCCATGAATAAAAGTTAGGCCCTATAACTTCCTGATTGGGGGGGTCTCCGTGCTGAGACCCCCACAGATCACAAAAACGAGGGGTCCAATGGGATCCCACGTACCTCCGTCAGATTCCTCGTCCCTCCATCAGACTAATGGAGCAGATGGCCGCACATGATCATTCTGCTCCATTAATGTCTATGGAGCTGACGGAAATTGCCAACCGTCTGCTCCATTACTCTGACGGAGTGTCGAGGGGTCTGACGGAGACCCCCCACTGATCAACTGGAACCCCCACTGATCAGCAAGTTAGGCCCTATCCCCTGGATAGGGCCTAACTTTTGTTAATGGAAAAACCTCTTTAATCTCGACCAAGACTTTTTGTCTTGCAACTCAGATGAACCTCTAGTATATTTAGCACAATGTTCCTTCTGATATCACTGTATGTTTTGTTCTGTGCTGTGGAAAGCTGGAAAGTGCAATTTTTCAAGGTGTCTGTCCATGGTAGCACAACTACCCTGCTGCAGCTTCAGTCATTCTCTGACTGTAACGAGAAGGAATGGAATGGAAGGGTTAATAGAGCCGGCTGATCTCTAGGGCAGGTATCTGCTATAAAGGGGATTAGAGGTTTCAACAGTTCCTTTAATATAATATTAAATTTTGGCTTCACTCACAATATGAAAGTTCAGTTTTCAGTGGGAATAGGTGTGTTTTTCATAGCCATGGGGGTTGAGAAGCTGGGATTTATTACTGTTTTGTAGGTTCCTTGTAAAACGCTGATAAAGCGGTACCTATGTCTGCAGGGAGGGTTATTGTTTGGGAAGAATCTCTGCTGACCGCAAACTTTTTTTTTGCAGTTTTCAGATATATGTATGGATAAAATGTGTATTTCACTGTATTCATTGGAAAGCCTCAAATGTGTATCTAAAAACCACCACAAATTAGCAGTGATTAATGGTTTCATTATATGTTGCCTTTATTTGTGGGATAGAGGATGCCCTGGTGAATAGAACAGAAGCCTAACTAGGAGTCCGTTGTGATCTCACGAGAAAGCTTTAAGGGGACCAGATTTTACACCATTAAACTAACACTCCCCTCAAGTAGGGTATGAAAGGCCCTTTCTAGGATTTTTATTTGACATTTCACCTATTCGCTTATTACATGAGGTGAGTCACTTTTAGAGGCTGGAGGGGTAGCATCAATTCCCCACATGTCTTTAACTGTGCATATCTTTGGCTCAGTAGATGACACAACCACAGGTGTATGAAAGTTGAGACTTATCTTTAATATGACACCATAAGCTTGTTTCTTGGTGCTATAGAACTGAAGATAGGGGTTTCTGAATATATTCTCCTCTCTCTAACCTCTAAAAGTGACTGATCTCAGGAAAAATATGACTTAATTTGCCTGTAGCAGATTTTGTTAAAATTATAGGTAAACTGATGAGATTTCTCATAAAAGGGGAGATTCTAGAAAGGATATTTCATACTGTACCTGAGGGGCCAATTTCGTCCCTTTTACTTTTTGCGCCATTCAGTTAAATATGATGGAAATATCATTGATAGACATTGATGTTCCAACAATATGCAGCCATTAACCATGGCATTGTATTTGGGTAATGAGTCCAGGTTAATTTACTGTTTATGTAAATGACATTGTATCTATCTGTTCTTATTTCCAGGCAAAACAGCAGCTGAACCTGCGCACACACATGGCGGACGAAAGCAAAAACGAATACGCAGCGCAACTACAGAACTACAACGCAGAACAACACAAACATTTCTACATTGTTATCCCTCAAGTTTACAAGGTAAAGCAGCGCCTGTTTGCGCTGTCATCCACACGTTCTCTAAATATTCTATTTGCACCTTTGTTTGTCTATTAAATATTTACTAAACTCTGTTTACTTCTTGAGATAAAAGAAAGTATTGAGTGAGGCTTAAGGTGTGTCCCCGATTATACAGGAACAGAAATATACACGTGGTATTACAATATTGGAGGATAAACAGGGAAATGTTCAATTTGGGGTTTTTCCAGTGAAATATGGAATGTACTGGATCGTCCTGGCCAGAGATTTGAGGGAGGCCCTGTGTTTCCTTTCTTATGTGTCTGTTGCCGGTCATTAGAAGATGTTTTGAACAATGACTTTCCTTATAGGTTTCCTGTTTATACTTCTGTGGATACCTGTTAACTGCGGCCAAGTCACTATTTATCTGCGCTTGTGCTGAAACAAAGGGCGCTATTATTATACCCTGCCCTCTGACTTTTATCACCAAACAGCAGGAGTTATTTCATCTTAGAAAGAAAACAACAAGAATTTAAATCAAATTTACAAGTTGCACTCATTTGATTATTTTTGCTATACCAAGATAAAGGGGACCCATTGGCTCTTGAGACATGAAGCCACCGCAACATCCTAATTCTAGGCCAACTGTTTTAGAATCCTCTGCTGTTACTCCTAAAAACTGTTACTCCTAATTTGACAGCTGGTTGTTACCACACAGGGATGTGTCTGTCTGCCACTGTCCATCCAGAGCTGACAGTCCCAGACTGTCTAAGTACACGACCCTTTGACATGGGAAAGAATTGTGCCGCCCCATTGTCAATTACTTCATACATTGCTAGGGGTGATTACAGAGGAGCAGCTCATGACCCTCCACCTGCGGCCATTTTATGGGCAGGAATCTCTGGCTGATGAGGTAAAACACAGGAGGCTTCACTTTACATATCAAGAAAGCAGAGAAACTATTAATAGATGTATATGGTTAAATTGCCTAATAACTCTGACAAAGGATGATGGGAGGACCCAGGAGGTGATGGTGCTTTTACATCCATCCAACCATTCTTTAAAAGGGCTAAAATAATTGAATAATTTGTACAGAATGAACCAGTCACCAACCACTATCTAAGAATAGACCACAAATATCTTAATCTTGTAGATTATTTGGTGTATATTTGTAGAAAGAAATATATTTTTCTAGAGAACTGTTAAATGTGAAGTCATGGCTTTCCCCAGACATTTCCATAGATAGTAACTAGCATTACTGTGAGGATTAGAAGGAAGTCTGATAAATATACTGCACTCATTGTATCCTGTATTTATGCTGAAGGAAATGCAGAGACTGATGGAGGGCAGGGGTAGTAGTCGTGGTAGTTGTACAGGCCCCCCCCCCCCCATTTTCCTGTAATGTTTGCTTTCTAAGTCGCAGGTAACCTGGTGCATATAGTCCAGATATTCTCGGCACTCTTGTTTTTGGGCTATAATATTTGGTGGGCATCAGTATAAATTTTGCCCAGGCCCCAGTGTAATTTAGACGCCTCGCCATTTAACAACACACATCTGCATTACACAAAAATAAAAAAAGCTCTTTTTTATTTTTAGGGAAGTGCGAGTTAATCTGCCCGTATAACCTGTTTCATTCCTCTTTTCACATTGTCATTACTACTATGCTCTACTGTCAGTCAGATGTGGTGTGATAACTTGTTACCTGACCTTCTAGGAAAAGTACATTTTGGACAGTGTATTGCATCCATTGAGGGGGCATCCATTGAGATGTAAGAATCAAGGCCATGGACCTTATGCCATACACATAAGATATTTATCTGCAGGTCAATGGAGGACCTGATGTATGTAGCTGTCAAAAACTTTAGCACATTTTATAAAAATAAGTCAAATCTGCAGATAAAAATCTCTTCTATATACATACAGTTTGATTGAATGGTGGCCCGATGGTGGGAAATATATCCCGCACTGAACATGAAACTCCTTTCTGCTGCACAGTTTTCTTTATATTGCACATCATATTTTTCTCATGATTTGTAACCCTTTTTAATATTTGACTTGACCCTTTATTTCCTATTCACAGCACCTTCAGGAAATGGATGAGAGGAGGACTGTGAAGCTGAGCGAGTGTTACAAAGGTTTTGCTGATGCAGAGCGAAAAGTTATCCCAATTATCTCCAAATGCTTAGAAGGAATGGTGCAGGCAGCCAAGTCTGTGGACGAACGCAGAGTGAGTGCTAGAGCTTTATCTTTTATGGTCTTTGTTTAAAACCGGCTTCAGTGCTGGTCTCCAAGCATCCCATGGCTTAAAGGGAATGTGTTGGCAAGAAATGACCACTGTTGGTGTCATTTAATTAAAATAAATTAATGATTACTAAAAACTGCAGTGATCTCCAAGCCTAAAAATAGTCTGACGCTTTCTATTACGTACCCTATTCTATTCACTTTTCAGCAGTCACCTCTTTTTTGACAAAGAGAACTATTGTCTATATCAGTGGTTCTTAACCAGGGTTCTATCATGCTTGGGGATCGGCGAGTTGGTCTCAGAGGTTTGGTGTATTGGCATATGAAACTGGTGGGTTCGGTACCTCAAACAAGGTTGGGAACCACTGGTCTATATATAACGAATACAGGATTCACCATTTATAATGCACCCTCTCTGCACATTGACCTCCTGTAGAACCTCTAGGTCAGTGGTGGCAAACCTATGGCACTGGTGCCAGAGGTGGCACTCGGAGCCCTCTGTGTGGACACTCGGGCCATTACCCCAGCATGAATTTCACCAGACAGAAGTCAAAGAATCTTATTGCAGAATCTTCCTACAATGATGGGCGAATTTGCCCTACTCCTTTCACTTGTGTTGGTGTCCTTAGGAGGCTGAACGATTGAAAGTTGTCAAAAAACAAGGAGAAATACATTACTGCTGAAATTGCTGCGCTGGCATTTTGTGATAAATAAGGGGCTTTTGGTTGAAGTTTGGGCACTCAGGCTCCTAAAAGGTTCTGCCATCACTGCTCTAGGTTATTGCGTCTATAGTCCAGTATGTGACCTGCTGTAAAGCATCTCTTAAAATTCTGTTAAATGAAGCCCCTATATTTATTTACAAAATAAAGTGGACAAAATGAAACTAAAAATCACAAACCGGTAAACTAGGTGTTATTGCATACCACATACTTTTCAAACATTTGCTTTGACCACTGCAGATGGATATCGTGACCATACTCTGTAATAATCTATATACGTTACAACCTGTGTCGGCCATGATGCCCAGCCCATTATTTTTGTTGTCCTTTCTTTTTAGGACTCTCAAATAGTTGTGGATTGCTTTAAATCCGGTTTTGAACCCCCTGGAGATTACCCATTTGAAGACTATAGTCAACATATTTACCGGACAGTTTCTGACGGAACAATAAGCACCCCAAAACCAGAAGTAACGAGAATCGACCCCAAAATAACGATGGGCAAAGCCAAGGGCAAGCTGTGGCTTTTTGGAAAGAAACCCAAGGTGAGATTGTAGGGTTTGTGTGTCTGGGTTGTCGTCTATAGACATCCTCTATTTGACCTAAAATGATGTGTTTTCACTGCGTAAAGGCTACCCTTAAATTTCATCTTATCGCATGCAATTTTCAAGGAAGTAATAATGCAATTGATGAAACTTTGTTAAATTTTGTGTAAAGGAAGGTCGATTATGAGATGTCCAGATGTGACCTGAAACCTCGTAGTTTGTATGTTTTTGGCCTCTTATGTTCATGATGCTTTAGAATTTGGTAAATGTAGTAAAACTGCTTAAAGAGATGTTAGGAGATACTTGCATTTTGAATCTTTTTTTTTTTTTGTGTGTGTAGAGAATGAAGACCCTCCCCTTCCCCACACAGTCTTAAATATTACAATTGTCACATGTACTGACACCTAGTGGCTATACAGGCTTACACTACAACTTTACCCATGGAAGGGTCTCGTTTTACAGCCTGCAGTAAAACTCCATTAAATCACCTGATAACGACCCACAAAGAAAAGATTATATAGCTGGCCTTGTGCAAGGGGTTACAGTTATCATTGAGGAGCAGACAATGTCTCAAATCAAGGGATTCATCCAAGCTATAAAGCACGTGCTTATATACCATGGTGCTTTAATTTCGGTTCTTCTAGTACGTATATATGTCTTATTGTATATAAATTAGCCAAAAATCACTAATTTCCTGCATGATGTAAGGGCTTAAGAATTTTTGCGCTAGAACAATAACTTGGCTTATTAATCACATGGTAAGAGATGTGATGATCAGCCATCTGCCGGAAAAGGATTATACAGCGCGTGAGATGCATTTTCACACCAATTCACTAGATTCTCATTGATCAGGAACAGTTGTGTAGTGGTGGCTGGTGTGAATAATATATTAGTTACTTTTGATCCAGGCAGCTGGTTCCCTGCATGTCTCTACAGAAGGAACAACCTACTGAGGAGGATATTTCACTCTCACCACCCAAATTAAAAGATGTTTGGAATCCATCCTGGAATATGAATTCATTTTTTCCACAGTCCTGCTGCTACTGACACCACACACAAAGGTTACACAGATCTCCAGGGATTCTCGTAATACTCCATAAAATAAAACTTTAGGAGCATAGTTCTTTGGAACTGATAATGCAGCAAGAATTATTATTTTACTAGAATTCCCAGTATTTACTAAAACGCATCTTAGATGACACGGTTTTCTTTAAAGTTAGTGTTTTATTCCTAGGTTTGTCTTGTGACATTTAAGGAAGTGAGGGCAAAGCGCTGAGCGGTCTTTGTTCTGCCATTTGTTTTTACTAAGTAGAGAATGAAAAGTGAATGTCATGCAGTTATCAAAGTTAGTCATAGTTTGGGAAGTAAGGTCATATTTAAGGCGAAAACAGAACTGAACTCTGACCGCAGACTGTTGTATTTTAGGAAACAAGCTGAGATCTGTGAAATGCTGAGCGGTGCATATTTTTTACGGTGCATGGTGTCATGTAGCAGTTTTTCACAATGGACCCCTGGAGGATGAGGGAAACTTTAGGGTGGTTGCTTAAATGGGACTTCAATAAGTGGAAAGTACAACTTACTGATATCTACTACGTCCCCGACCAGTCTAATGAGTTGTATGTGAATACCCCTGTGTGCAGATGCATTTGTTAGTATAGTATAGTATAGTGAGGATAAAACATACACATAATGGGAGAGACTGTATAGATCTTATGTATACGAATGCTTCACTTGGAAGGAAGCGATCTACGTGGGGCACAAAAATGTGGTAAAAAGCTTTCCCAGAAAAGTTATCCTTTAGGGACAGACCTCTACATGAAGAAGATGGTTCTATACATCAGTTTGAGGATTATTTAAAAAGCTTTTATCATGAGTGTAAAGTCAAATAACTACTGACTTTGCCTTAGTTCTGACAATAAAAACCCATCACGAATGATTCTATGTAGACCTGACCATTGGGTTCACTTAAGAGATCTTTATTGAAGGAAATCTTCCATCAGAATAGAGCACAATACTCCTGGGGCACTTACTCATAGATACAGGCACCGTGGCTTATACTTGTTATCCATGGACTCTTTCATTCTAAAACCAACTTCTAAAATTATGATAATGAGCCAGAAGGGCTCTGGGAGAGTTGCCAAAGCCCCAATGCGCTGCAGATTCACAGTCAGAACATGTCTCGCCAAACCCCCTGCCCTCTCCCTTCTCCCTCTGACTGTATAATATAGCAGCAGCAGACTTGTTCTACTTATTGTACAAGCCAGTACTGAGGGGCTCTGGAAACACACCCTCATTCAGGCTCATTAGCATAATTTTAAACGTTGATATTAGGAGGCTGTGGATAACAAATAAAAGGCTATTACCACGGTCCCGGTGTCTGGATCTATGAGTAAATGTCTCTGGGTTATTGATGGATTTTAATGGTAGATTTCCTTTAAACATTGAGGTTTCGTACTCCTGATCAATACACTCACCAAAAGTTTTGGCTGATTCGTTCTCTTTTGTACCCTGATATCAGACTAGTTCCCCTCCATGCTCACCTGGAGGAGTATATGGCTGCACTCGTCCTTATTACAATATGTCAGACAGGGACTCAGGCAGTGCGGTATTGGGCAAGCAGAGAGGGGCTTCTTTAAGAGGCCTAAAAAGAGCGGTAAGTTTTACAGAGTTTGCTGTGTGAGGAGTGTAATGCCATTGCTATATAACCTGGCTGAACTGAGGGATTCCCAGCCACATGTATACATGTATATGGTGTGGTTTGCAGTGTGGACTGTTTCAGTATACAATCAGCGGATCCCATTGACTTGTTGTCTGCTGCCTTTCTTTATAGTGCCGCATGTGGCTCGGTTTTCCTCAATTTGATTAAATCTGAATGGAGTCGATGTTAACCCAAATTATAATAGTCATTTTATAGTAGTACAATATCGATCTGTTCAGCCAGGTTTCCTATGAGTTCTAGCTGCCAGCTTCTTATTTTACACACATATTGTATTGGGGTGTTGGAACAAGAGATTCCTGTAATACATCCTTCCTTCTGTTACCTATGGATGGTATAGGTCATGGTCCTAAGCTTTGACTCGCATGGATTGCCATGTATTGGGGTGAGATGCCGTGTGGTTTGCAGTGAGTGTAAATAATGTACGTTCACAAAATGTTTTACTCCATAGATGTCATACTGAGCTTCAATGGCCAATAAGTCCTCTCTTATGTCTTAGAGTGTATCTGTCCCTGTCCTATCCTCACATCTTCTACACAAGATCTTCAGTCCTCCTCTCTTAGCAGTGTATCACTATATTTCAGATTTGCAGTATTTTCCCTAAATGTCAATTGGTGGAAAATTTTCTTTATGGAATAGAACAGAAGTTGAAAGATGTCCCCGTCTTATTGTCACCTGTATTCACACCCATTGTATAAGATGTGTATATACACAGTGAAGCTCCTTTTTGTACAGACATAATAATGTAACACTATCTCTAGGTATTGTCTTCCTGAAATGCAGGATAAAGTGCCTATCAAAATCATCCTTACTGTTTTATCATCTATTTACTTATTGAAGACTGCCCCATCATTGCTGGTCCCTAAATTGGTCGCCTTTTCTTTCCTAGTTCTCGGCATGTTCCCTCTTCTTATTACTTGTCATATTGTTATCCACCCCAGTGATGGTCCCCACATGACTTTTATTTTCGCTCCTATACACCAACATGGCATCTTTCCATTATTCTCCCATTACGAGAATTTTTGCTAAAATTTTGTTGGCCAGCATCAGGATATCAGGGAAATATACCCAATATGGGAACTTGCTCATATATCTACCATGAATGTGGTAATCTAATTATTATATTTGTGCCATGGAGCAGCGGAAGGGGACGAAAGTGTTACACCTCATGAAACTGCAGCAGGGAGGGTCTCTGGTAACACCCCCAGATCCCTTTGGGTGGCTCATTAGCATAATTTAAAGTCGATTTTAGAAGGAAGCAGGCCACGGATAACAAATATAAGAAGATTACTTTACTCCCAGAGCTTTTATCTATGAGTAATGTCCTTTGTTTATTTTATTTTTATGGTAGATTTCCTTTAAAGGGAACCTGTCAGCATATGATGAGCTAATAAACCACTACCAGCATGTTGAGCACGCAGCCAAACACCTTCCAGATCATGTTTCTTCCATGGCCCAGCGTGATGGCATCATCCAGAAAATCAACTTTGAAGTGAGATGTAAATTGTTTGTATAAAGTCCACGAGGCAGAGATTTTAACACTGAAGTCAAGCTCTCTCTTCATTAGAAAGTCCTCTTCACTGTAATTGATGGTCCTGCATCAAGAGACATCCCTAACCAGATCTTTTTATGATTTCTATGAGGAGTAGCAGTTAGAACTCCTCCACCTTGACTTTAGTGTTGAACTCTCCTCCTCCTTGACTTTATATGACCAATTTACAGCTCACTTCAAAGTCAATTTTCTGGATGATGTCTTAAAAGAAACAGAAACTAGATGGTGTTACGCTGCCTGACAATATTCTGGTAGTGGTTTATTAGGTGAATTGCTGATGCATGGTTCCCTTTAAGTCCTTTCTGATAATGTCTCAGATATTGGGGGTCATTTACTAAGGGCCCGATTCGCGGTTTCCCGACGTGTTACCAGAATATTTCCGATTTGCGCCGATTTCCCCGGGGATTTTGGCGCACACGATCGGATTGTGGCGCATCGGCACTGGCATGCACACGACGGAAATGGGGAGGGCGTGGCCTAACAAAAACCCGACTGATTTGGCAAAACCGGCGCATTTTTTAAAAAAAAGTGTCGCGAGACTCGCGCTTACCTTCACCAGGTATAGGCCGGTGAACTTGAGTGCATTTCGGCAGGCCTCGGGGAACTCCAGCACAGCAGCGCCACCTGGTGGACGTCGAAGGAACTACCTTAGTGAAGCCCGGCCAGACCCGAATCCACCGCAGAGAACGCGCCGCTGGATCGCGAATGGACCGGGTAAGTAAATCTGCTCCATTGTGTAATGAAGTCCCTGGGACTTTGCTGTCAAAATCAGGAATACTCTTTGTATATTATCCGGTTTTACTTTGTCATCCATTTTACCTTTTAATTAAATAAGCTTTAAGAAACAAATTCCTAGATAGAGCAGTTAGAAGCAATTACCCGGCACCTTGGTGGCACATCGCAGCCCCCATTGCTCAGTAGTCTCTCTTGGAGCACAGCATTGGCTCCCACCTCCAATGTGACACTGGTTGCTTTTCTCCCCCATGTCCCTTGTTCGCTTCAGTCCAGCAATGCTCTGCAACATTGACCTTGTCTACATTGGATTCCCAGTACATGTTTCCTTGTCAGAGGTTTCCCCTTTCTCTTTCTTCCCCAAAGACTGGTGTTCCTATGTTCAGGAGGTATCTAGCAATATAATTCACTTTTTTTTCCACAATAGTGTAGACTTGTGTTCCAATATCTTTCAGTAACTTGCAATTTCTTTCCGCTGCTGGGGAACGGTTCAGTGGTCATTGAGGATGGTAAGCAAAGTGTGCTGGTCTGTGTCCCATCCTGCTCATGTGAGTGTCACTGCTTGATACTTTGTCTGTTTTCCTTCTATGACTTGTGCGGCTCCCAAGTGTTGATGAGTTTAAAGTACTCTAGACTAGATCTGGAGGGTCTGAATAACGCACCTCTGTTATGTCAGTGCTGCCCATCTGTGTGAATCCTGCTCGCTTTTTAGACATTTGCAATTGTATAATGAGTCAATAGTACCATTTACTCAGTTTGCGTCCTCTTTGTGGCTTATCATTGTAGAAGTATGTCTTATAAGGCTTGTTTCAAGAGAACTGGTTGTGTGGAGCATGCTATAGAGCAGGAGGAGTGGAACATGTACCGGTAACATGTATAAGTAAACCAGTGTAGTTTTCCAGGGAAACATTCAGTATAACTTCTGTATCCTGTATATAAAATCCCTGGGTGCTCAAACATTGAGACTGATGGTCATACAACAAAGGCAAGACTGCCCACTGGACACTCAGCTCCTCATGCACTATAACATGCTGCCTGCTGTAAAGATACTATGTACGATCTTCTCAGCTCTCCATGCTCTATAACATGCTGCATACAGCATTACATCACCATGTGACTTGGTGGCTTCCATCTCTGCATGGAATACTTTTATAGCCTATGAAATGAAAAAGGGAAAATTTGGAACAAACCACTGAAGCCTTCCCAGAGACTTTCCAGTGTTAAGAATAATGAGGATCTATCCTAAGATATGTCCAACACCGACAACCCCACAGATCAGCTGCTGACAAATTTAACAGGAAGCAGACGGCTCCATTATCTTTGTAGTGGTTAATCCGAGTAACTGCAGCTTATCTCCCATTAGCAACTCATTCTCCGTTTATCAACTTTCTGGTAACAGATGATCTGTTAGGGTGCTTGGCGTTGGACCCCCAATAATGTGGAATTCGGGACTGATTCTGTAGATTTGTTTTCTGTACATTTAGCCCTTTTATGTATTCCTATCCATCAGGAAACTAAAACTTGACTTTTAACAAGTTAAAGAAGTGACTGGAAACCTTTTTAGTCCACCTTTTAATGGCTTTAGTGATTCGATATTATGCTGCAACAAATGATTAGTTTGCTGCACATATATGTATGATGTATAGATGTATACATAGGTTATATAAGTGTATTGTTTTACTCATCTCAGTCTCTGTGTGCTGACATTGTGTGACCGCTGCATTCACAATTCTTCAGGCAAAGCTCAAATCTCCCAGTTTATTTTGGTGACACCTTGTCTGTATAGTAGCTTTCTCTTTTTGTGAGTGGCTTTCAGAGAAATGCCAATCGCAAATCATGTTATATAGGAATCACACTCCACCACTGCATTATGGGAGATCAGGTATTCCTCACAATAGGCTTGTTGAGCCTTTTCAGTGAAAACCAGAACTGGTTATTGTGGCCCTTGTCTGTAGCATGGGCTATTTGAGCTAATTTCATCAATTTAGAAAGTGTAAATGGGTGATAAGAAAGATGAAATCCAGAAAATATCACCATATTCAGTTTCTGTCTACAAATGACATGTACCTTTCTCTTTCGTTCTGCTGTGAGATCTCACTGTGCCACAAGTGCAGATTACATCCCATTCTCTTGTCTCACCATCTGGAGCATCGGGCTCTTGCTGGGAGGGCATCACAGCTATTGCTCTCCTGTCACACAGTTATAATGACTGAGATGACCGCACAGCTTCATGACTGTGTACTTATTGTTTATGGGGCATATTTTATAAAAGATGACACTGTCCTCCCAGCAGGAATTATGTCTGGCGTCCATTTGGTGCTGTGCTGAAGCATCTTGGGATTGATTACCAAACACAGAGGGTGGAATCTAGTGAGATGGCGTCCTGTCACAGCAGACGGGCTGTACTTGAGGAACATTATTGCACTTTTATGTGCAATGCAAAAACAAGAGCCTTGGTCCATCCAGTTAAATGTTTTTGGTTCAATACAATACAATATGTTGGGATAAGAATAAATACATGATAGAATCCCACTACGAGATCCATCTCTTCTGATATATAGTATATGCATAACACTAGAGTCTCCTGTTGTGCTGAAAAGCTGTAAATTGATGGGGACAGTTCATGGTCTCTACTTCTATACCACTGAGTTATTTACCCATCAGATAGTATATGGTGGGAAACTATACACAGTTTATGAAGAATCCTTTTTTCTTTTATTGTATTGTTATTGTATCATGTAATGTATGGGCACAAACTAAACCAGCAGCTGTTGTCTACTAAAACTCTGACTCCACCATAAGAGAATGTTTCCCCTGTATGAAGTCATTGAACACGAAATCTTTAAAATGCGTCTCAAATCTTATGAATATGTTAATCCTGCTGCACACATACAGTATGTTCCAGGCCTGGACGGTGTCCGCATAGTGAATCATTTTGTTAGAATTATTAATGACTTATTCAAGACACTGGAACAGAGGAACTTGAGCAGAATTTTTCCATACCGAATAAACCGAGGTGACGCCACACACGCATTAGTCACATTTGCCATTTTTATGTGTTTTGGCCTAACCCCAATAATCACATTTTTACTATTAAAGCAGTGCAGCTTCAAGGTCAGTGGTTTAAGATCCAAGTTGCTCCTTTATAATGAGGAGTGTTTCTGATGGAGAGGTTCTCTGGTGAGTTCTCAGTTTGTGCAGGAATGCAGCATTTCCCCTAATTTGTCTGCGAGGTAACTGTACATATGGAAGAATGTGACCCAAAAAGTTGTTGCATCTCTGGACTTTCAGTAGAGTCCTGTGCATCATATGTATACTTTTGGGGGAGTGAGCAGTTTGCAGTTAGAAGTTAGAAGTTTCGCTTTGCTGCTCTCGCTCCCCTCTCATAGCGGGTCACACACAGGCTGAGGTACTGCCTCTACATGCTTTCTTGTTCTCAGTTACCCTGTAGATAGACACATTGTAGAGGAGGTATCAAAATGTTTAGAATATGTTCACAATCGTCAGTTTTACAGATTGTAAATCCAACATATATTTTACTGAAATCTCCAGTTTACATGAATGGCTATGGATATGTAACGGGGAATATCCCCACTGTGCTAGGATAACCTTCACTATTATTCAGTAGTGCATTTCTTGCCTAATTAAGTAGTGGTTAAAAGGAACCTGTCTCCAGTGCCCTCTTTTTCAAAGGTGAACGGTTCCATTGGAGACAGAAATGATGTAAAAATGGGTGTGATAAGGACTTGGGGGCTGTGACTTTCATATAGCAACGGGGGCCTGTTGCCCTCTCCCGCCACTCGCCCCCGCATATCAGCATTCACCCCAAATCACCGCGCTCACATCCTCCCTCTGTTCCCCCTCCCACCCATGACTTGGGCTCCACTGCACAAGCAAACCTGAAGCTTATGCGATGAGCCTTGTGATTCTGACAAGCGCAGGGAGGCGGCTTGCTGTGCCCCACTGCGCATGCGTCACTTCAAAATTACAAGGCTGACCGCGCAAGAGCAAGGTTTGCTTGTGCAGCAAGCCCACATCAGGACTTTGATGCACGAGCTGGCATGGATCCTGGTAAATTTATAATCGGATATTACTAAAATTATGTAACTTGGAGAAAACATGTGTGATGAGAACTTTTCTGTCTCTATTGGACAGTCACCCTTGAAAAGCCATGCTCTGGTGACAGGTTCCTTTTCATAATTTTTGTTTGATTTGTTTCCATGGTGCGGCCAGAAATATGCCTGGAAAAATTTCCTTAGCTTGCAAACATGGCTTCAGAAACCCTATTCAAATGAATGGGATGGATAAATCTGTTTGTACTCTGTGTGTATCTCTGACACGTGTGAACATACCCGTATAGAGAGCCTGGAATAAAGTATGCTGTATTCTCCTATGTGTACTCCCTGTGGGTCTGATACATCAGAAACCTCTAAGGGGATCGACTTTGAGCCCACGCTTGTTCTGCAGACGTGTGCTTTATTGGCAGCTCCATTCACTGTTCCTCTGGCTGCTTTCCTTTTGTTCATTTTCTGTCACCTCTACACAGGGCCCGGCCTTGGAAGATTTCAGCCACCTGCCCCCAGAGCAACGACGGAAGAAACTGCAGCAGAGAATTGATGAACTGAATCGGGAGCTTCAGAAGGAGATTGATCAAAAGTAAGTGAATTTTTACCAGCCTGGTCAAGTTATCGCTGCTTTTCTCTCTGCAGAACAGAAGGTATAGAAATTGTGGGATCCTGTATTTCATTTCAAATATGCAATGTCAGAACCAATTAAGGTTGTAACAATTCTGCTATTAGTGTCCATAATCGCGTCTTTTCCTGTGGATGGTCCTAATTCCAGATCTAGCTAAATATCACCTTTCTGCTTACTTTTAAGAATATTTTCCAAGAAATGACTGACTTTCCATATAGATGTCTGGCCTCCTATAATATGGTGATTAATACCGTCTCCAACACAGACAGTAACATTGGTGGTAGGGTTTGGAACGGAAACTGTTTTCGGACCACTGACAATGGATCTGTGGTCCAAGTGTCATTAGTTTGTAATTAGTTGCCGTGTGTCTCCAAAAATTGGCGTGTAGCATCTGTAGATTATCTGTTCTTGCCGATCCTCAGAAAAAGGACAACTTGAAGGGTCACATGATTGAGGTAGCTAGCAAGTGATCAGCAAATTCAGACCACAATCCGATGGCGCTTGTCGTCCGTGTGGCATTTGTAGTTTTCATGTCCCCCCAGACCTCGGTGGGAAGGCTTGAGCTGCAAACGCTGGCAGGAATTAGTCCCGGCTAAGTTTTCTTCAGCATCCAAATAGATCCGTGAAAAACATAGTTGTGTGTATGAGTTCATTTGTCAAAAAAAAGGAGAAAGCACAAAGACAAACATTTGTTTGTAACGTGGGATTTTGGTTACTAAGTTCCCAGAGCAACATAGAACTCTGAGCTGGTAAAGCTAGGAACCTCCTGGAGGTTACATTGTATTACATGCAAAATATAACTTCTCCCTTCTGTCCTGTCAGAGAGGCCCTGAATAAAATGAAAGATGTCTATGAGAAGAGTCCACAAATGGGAGACCCCAGCAGCTTACAGCCAAAAATAGCAGAAACGATGAGTAACATAGAGAAGCTTCGGACGGAGATTCAGAAAAATGAGGTGGGTGCAGACAGCCCACACGTGGCTTTTCTCCCAGAAAAAAATGCAACCGCTTCTGTAAATGAATATTATTAGATTTCGCTGCTTTTATGTTGGCGAGATATCAGTTTTTCAGAAAATACAGACTCTTAGGTGGAAATGATTAACCCCTTAAGGACCAGGTCATTTTTGTTTTTTGGGTTTATATTTTTCATGCCCCGGTTTTTTAATTTCATATTTATTTATTTTTTGCATTTACTGTGTTGTATGTTTCTGCATTAAAATGTCCTTACTAGTAACTTTATTTCATTTACATAAAAAAAATTTATAAACGCCAGGAAATTGTAGAAAATAACGCACTCATGGCATTTTCTTGTGTACACCATTTTTACAGTTTTCACTGCGTGCTCCAAATCTGTGTGCAACAAAAATCTGCTAAAACATACCGTGTATACTCAAGTATAAGCCAAGTTTTTCAGCACAATTTTTGTGTTGTGATCTTGCATGCAATATACTGTCGTGCACTTTTATTTGATATTTACCTTTCTATAAAGGCTGCCAGTTGACTCCTACCATTTTTAAAGTTGGGGGTTAAGTCTAAATACATGGCGTGCACACAATGCAATGTAACCCGGACATATGTCCCAACTGAAAGTACAAACCTGGTCCGTATGACGCCGTACAAGGTTGTGTTTCTCATTAGTAACATCCTCTTTCCATTTCCAGGCATGGCTGTCAGAAGTGGAAGGCAAGGTATCACAGAGAAGTGAGAGAAGGCACAGCGCTGAGGCCAATCACCTGGTGGCACAAGGACGAGAGAGGTTATTATTGCACTTAGGATCCAACCTTGGGTCTTCTCCTCACATTACAGTCTAGACAAATCCTTTAAATTAAGGAGCGGTGTAAGCTTTGGTGCCTCTTGTCAACTTATGAAGCCATTAAGAAGTGCAGCTCATGGTTTGGTAGATCCTGTCTTCCCATGTTGGCCGTGGACGATCAGATGTGATCTGATCCTGTTTGATCTACAGGAATATCAGATTGAAAAGAAACCCCCACACCTCTGTATGGGACACGATGGATGGTGCATAGACCTGCAAAGCTTTCATTCTCACCATCGGTACATGTCCCCCCCCTTACCTTAACCAACTTCTCTAAGCTGAAAGTTGCAAGTGATTGTATATCTTCCCACAAAATGAAGGCGGTAAAGGGGATTCATTGGTTTGAAGAACATTTCTTACATTTATTTTTTGTCCTGGAGGATATAAATCGTGCTGTGGGGACTTTTACGTAAGAGCAAACATTAGGGGTTTTACAGGTGCACATGTGAGTTATGGGAATGTAATAAATAGCAGAAGCCTGGAATCTCCCTCAGGCTCAGGAAAGCTGATACACAATGTAAAGGGAAAGCACCGTGTTGCTCTAGTATCAGGCTTGTATATTGTATCATGTACATTTTAGAGTTTGATGTCCATGTGGGAGATGGAGACTCCATCCAAATGTCAGGTGCCACATTTATTTACAAGCATCTGGGGGAATGGAGGATGCATCCCTTTTGCCTGCTTTCAATCTGCAGTTTTAGGACCTTCAAAGGTCCTGAAATAGCTCTTGTGTGCATGTGTATTGAGAGCATGAACAGATGTATGAGGATTTCATGGCTGAAAGCCTTTCTCAGTATAAAATTTGTTGGATGGTTTTGGTGGCAATTGGATACCCTAAAAGCTTGAGCTCCAGACTACCGCCCAGACGGCCTGTATTACCGTATAATTCACCACTGGTTACTCTTTGGGGTTCATTCATTCTATCTCAGGATGTTGTCCCCCCTAAAACTTGTATAAATAATGGTTGTATGTGTCTTGGCAGTCCGGAAGGAAGTTACACAGAAGATGCAAATCAAGAAGGCAGAATCCAAACACAACCTCCTGTTCATACAGAATTTGATGATGAATTTGATGACGACGACCCCCTCCCAGCTATTGGGCACTGTAAAGCGATCTATCCATTTGATGGTATGTATAATGCATCTGCCATTCTGTACCAACTACTCTGCTGACAGCCTATACAGCATATATACACTATGAGAGACACTGTATGGGTTCTTTGGGGATGCTCATCAGTAGACCTGTCCTGTGCATCTCACAGCCTCCTTTGCAGAATCCATCACTGATTCAGACATAATAGTGCACCCTGCTGTGTTGTGATGTCAGTGGGTGCCATTATTTTCATTGACCATATAGAGCAAGTGTGAAGTATACTCAAGCAATGGAACTTTGACTGCTACTTTCATTTACCACTAGAGGGCATTGTGGACTTGGGGATCCAAGTAGTAGTTGCAGTATGTGATTCTTCTGAATTTTTTTCTATGTTTTTGTCTTTGTATTAGTATTAATTTTGTATATTCTTATGTTCTTTATTTATTTTTTATTTTTTTTACTTTTTAAATATTTTTACATGTCTCATCTAGGTAACAATGAAGGCACCCTGGCTATGAAAGAAGGCGAAGTAATGTATATTATTGAGGAAGATAAAGGCGACGGCTGGACAAGAGCAAGGCGACAGAACGGCGAGGAAGGCTACGTGCCCACGTCTTACATAGATGTTACTCTAGAGAAAAACAGTAAAGGTGCAGTAACCTATATCTAAACTTCACACGTACACCAGAGATTGATCACACCAAGATGGCGGAGAGGTCTTCCTGAAGGGGAGATAAACTTGAATATGAATAGGAAAATGTTGGCGCCTGGCGGATTTTGTTCACTGTGTGAGCGCAGTGCAGTCTCTCTGGAGTTAGACATCACTGGAGAGAGGAGTCAGGTCTTTACCTTTTGCCTTAAACCACAATGTGCGTTAGGAATTTACATGTGTACATTGAACTATATTTATATAGTACGTTTTCTACTTCTCGAATCTTATGGTTTCAGCTATTAAAAAGTAAGGAAAATAGTGTTATATTTTAATATCCCCCAAATCTGTTTATTATATCATATGTATATCGGCTCTAGATGTATATTTATATAAAAAGAGTGGGACAGGCAAATGTAATTATTTAGCTGCTCCCCTCAGAAACCATTCAAATTTTCTTTAATATATGTAGATAGTGAGAGCGGATATACGGAGCCAAAAATAACAATTTTTAATAGTCTTTCACAATTCTGTTAATGTGAACGCCATGTTTTTTTAATTTTCTTAGTTTTTTTTTTGCTGCATTTTTATGTTTTTACCTCTTTCTGGTGTCTGACCAAATCCCCCGTCATGTCCTCTGCCCACCATAGTCTCATACTTCACACACACGTGCCCCTTGTCAATCATGGAAGCTCACCTGAACGTTCTGCTTTACTTCTTTTACTACAATATGGTTTAAATAAACAAAACCTATTTTGACCCAATACAATAAATCAAATCTCTTCTGGAAACTTTTTCGATGTCTTCTTGTAATTTAGCTATTTTCTCTCCGTGATGTGGGAAAATGTTACTAAACAATGGCTGGGTAGCAGAATGCGATTTTGGCAGCTGTGCGCTAGTTTTTAATTTGCATGTTTAGATTCTACAGCAAATATTAGAATGTGATCATCAGCTCTAAATGGGGCAGATCTGCTAAGATACATTCCCCAATCTCTGCTGACAAGGCAAAGATTATTCGGGTTGTAAATGTATCGCTTAACAGAGTGTGACCAAAATCATATGAATGGCTAAAAAAAAAGTGGACCATGTTTTATTTTAGATTTTCATCCGAAACATTACAAAATTCCTTGCTGAATAATTCTATGATGCATATTCTTCTGTTACAGAGCTCTAAATCTAAGCAGCCACGGAATTACATTAAAGGGGTTTCCAATATTAAAAAAACCGAGAGTAGACTGTAACTTTTGTCTAAAAAGACTCTCATTTCCTTGGGTTCCCTGGCCTGTGACAAGACTTGTGGGAAGATGAGTGTAAATTTAGCTTTTTTGAAGCCATAAAATGCAGCCTGACCCCAATATTTACGTTTTAAATAAACTATATGTATGGAATCACCATCCTGCCAATCAATTATCAATTTTTTAAAGTGAGCCTCAACGTTTTCCACACTGATGGCTGAGGAATAGAGATGAGTTTAATTATCCAAGCTTTGCTCTAAAGTAGCTTTACCCAGTTTTTTTTTTAAATATTTGGTTCGGGTATGAATCTATTTGTCTGAACCAATGTCACTCTTGGAAATTGCTGTATAACTCCCCCCAGTCCTCCAAAACACAATTTTTTCATAAAAAAATTCACAATTTTTTTTTCAACTGTCCCTCAACCAAAGAAAAGTAGAAAAAAAATCAGATTCACTTTTGGTACTAACCTGACATTTTTCAGGTACCAATCTACGAACCAATAAATAGATTTGCTCACCTCTAGTTGAGAACAGATTTTAAGATCTGCAACAGAAAAACATTGCTGTAACCCACGTTATGAGCTTATTTTGCATAGAATTTTGGATCTGTGTAGTCAAAAACAAATGGTTACACTCAGGAATATGTTGTATGCACATAACTGAAGCGTATTCACATTGATACCTGGATTGGGTCATTGATTGGAGATCATTAGGGATCTAATATTCCGCCCTGACACCAGTCAACCCCACTTCTCTAGTGTCTGCTGTGTCTGTGTTGTGCGACTACAGCTCGGCTATAATGCAGCCAGACCAATATATTACGCTTTCTGCTTCTAACTCCATAAACTTAATTGATCGGTGGAGGTGGTGCTGGATCTCCAAAGAATGCTAAGTACAAACTTCATAGATACCCAGTGCATCCCCTTGAAATGACCTACTTATGAAGACTTCAGTTATGTTTCCTCCCATACGACATATTCCACCGTTTCACTGTAATTCTCAGTAATTTTGATTTATATTTCAAGAAATATAAATATCTGCGTGCTCGCTATGTAGTGCCTTGATAACTGTCCTCTTCTCTGTTTTTTCCTCTCGGACTACAGGTTCCTGAAGAGGGTGTCTGTGAATCTGGGCGAGATGTGGAAGGCGTTTACATGCAGCTTCTTTTAAGGGGAGGGGATTAGGCCGGGGGACACATGTGAGAGCAGCGACATGCATGAACGCATGATACATACATGTTATTCACTAACCTCCGGGAGCCCTGATTTGTTTCATTATCAGTACGGTGCAGTTTTCACTTAAATGCACCTCATTTTCCCAGTACATCATCCCATTCTTATTTTACAGATGACGGGAAAACAAACTAGTGAATGTTGTGTCCTGCTGCACCTTGACGCCTCTTATTGGATAGTTGGTCTATCTAAGTGCTGGCCTACACTCCAACAGATCTGATCTGTGATAGCTTGAATGTTGCACTGCTTCCAAAATAATCCAAAAATTCTTGAATGATTTTATAGACACCCCATTCCCCAATGTTTTCAATTGACTTCCCATTTTGTGGTTTCCCTGACCCTTGTCCATGTGGTTTTGTCCCTTGTGCAGCTCTGCAGATATTCACTAGGATGTTTTTGTTGTCTTCTTACATCACGTTGAGGCTTATTGGTGCCTGCAAGTTTTTATCTTGCCAATGTCTGCCTGTGCCATCTACATTCTCGACCCTAACCCTTTTAGATTTGCATGAAACATGTTTCTCGCCTTAACTTCCTTCAAGTCTTCATTTTCTTCTACAGTCTGTACAGCCTGATCGCCTTCCTTCCAAAACCACTATTTTATTTCCTACCGATCACTAAATATCTGCAAGCCAACGCTCCCATATGTTGTTTTTGCTGCTACGACTGTCCATCCTTTCCAGTAACTTATTACATTCCAGTTTTTGTTTTGGACCTCCGTTCAACCTTGTATGTGTCTTTCTAACTTGCACCTGCACCATTCCTGAGCAAGAGAACTCTACAAATCTGGTTAAAGTTGTGCTCTGTGATCCCGAAGATCGTTCTGAGCGCGACACAGAGCAACTGGCCAAAGATGGAAGATCTTCAATGTTCTGTGGACCACCCTGACTTCTTTCCATTCAGACGCTGCCTTAAACTGGAGTGCCTAGGAGGTCGATGCCAACGGATCGCTACCAGATCAATATTCCATAGTTATTAATTGGCTTGGCTCAACGATGTATGATCCTGTCCTCAGGGAATAACCTTTCTAAGATCGTATTTTACTCGTTCCGTGGACCAATTTCTGGATAAACTTTGGTTCATTGCGGCTAGTTGTAATGTGTCTGGTTTTTACGACTAGTGGTTTCTGAGGATAGGGCTTGAGAAGAGCTTGTTTTTACAATCCTCCCATTTTCGCTTCTTCGGTGTTTGAAGGTCCGTCGTGATCCTTTACTCACCGGGGATGTCTATTGTGCCACAGCTGCCGATGCAGCCATTGTAGGTGTTTTTCTATGGTTGAGTATTCTGCGTAGACCGAAGCTAGAAACGCGACCATGTAACACAATCATTGTATTTTGTTGATTGTCTTTAGGACTGTAGTGTATTTTTTGGGGTTAGGAAGTAACCAGTCCATTTTATTGC
This sequence comes from Engystomops pustulosus, assembly GCA_019512145.1. Lineage (NCBI taxonomy): Eukaryota > Metazoa > Chordata > Amphibia > Anura > Leptodactylidae > Engystomops > Engystomops pustulosus. Next base: position 27,591,318 of record CM033649.1, on the reverse strand, counting down.
AATGTTAAAGCTATTGCCAGGCAATCCTTTTTATTGTATGAAACTGATAAAATGACAGTAATACTTAATAATTCTGTGCACTTTTCTTTTATAAACAGGTATATTGCTGATCTGTTTTATAATGTACATATAGGTGTCTGAGACCACTTTAATCACTAGTCTCTATCCAAATTTGTGAATTAATGTGTGTGTAAAGAACACTACCTGGCTTAATGTTTCATTGGATGTATTAAGAATAATGTATGATTTTTTTTTTCTATGTAGTTGCCAGCAAAGCGTATTTTTAGCTCAAATACTGGCGCTCTGGCGTTGAAATAAACGGCTAAATTACTATGAAACTGATATGTTGTGTAAGGTTCTTCTCACGTCACAAACCAGTCAACAAATCACTTACTATATGCATTTGCTTGCTCTATGTCTGGCATGCATTTTTGTTTTTTCTTTTTTTTTCACAGGATTCATAGCTACTGTATGTGGATGAACTTATCACTGACTCCTATACAGTGGATTGAAACATAACCTGTTAATGTTGTACGTTGGCTGATCTTTAGTTCACATTAAGGACACATAGAAAGTGGCAACTGCATACAACCAGAGCTCCACCATCCAAGTAGTAACCAAGTATAACTAAGGCTGCTTGCCCACGGCATGTACTTTTATATGGGCTGAAAACAATGGATCCGTTGCCCGTATAAGTTTTGTTTTTCTTCAGTTTCTCTCCCTTTTGGATTTACAGTCCATATGTCATCTGTCGGTCCAATGTATTTGAGGGCTGTGTGAGATACAAAGTCAAGTGATTGGAAATGTGTTTTCCAGCAACCGGTCTGCAAATGAGGATGGCGTGCAGATGACACCTGTGCCGCATCAGTATTTTACAGTTCCATAGAATACCATAGGAAGGCACAGGCTGCAAATACAGACAGGAAAAGGAATCGCTTCCAAAAAACAGCAGGGTGCATGACTACATTGAATAACAGTGAAATCTGAGACCGCTGTGTAAAATATGGGCGAGACCCCTCCATAAAACACAGTGTAAATATAGCCCAAGGCCTAGGATCGATTTGTTCCGGACCAAACCTACAACTGCTGAACTTTACTCAGCATGTCCATTCATTTCACCCATTTGTAGGTTGTCTGGTAATTCTACCCAAGGCACAGAGTTTGTTGGATGAAACTCCCTCATAGGCATCTGGCCTCATTCTCCATGTGTAAGGCTACTGGATGTCAGGCTGTAGGGCTTCAGTCCTGTGCAGTTCCACACAGTCAGGACATATCAAAACTGTTCCTATTTATTCTGCATTCAAGGGCCTTGAAAGAGGGAAGACTAAAGCAGAATCTACAGGGCGCAGGAGCAGAGTTTTGTGGCTGTATCCTGAACACACAGATTTCCCATGTTTATGGCCAAGGGTAGGTTTGTTCCGATCAACTCGCTCCTTGCTCTTACCAGATTTAATGAGCCGAACCTAGAACTCCTACTATTGAATTTACAAACTTTGTTCACACTGTCTTATGGGGGATGTATATACGGCCTATATATGTCCCTCATATAGGGCAATGGGCACACGGCGCCCTACGGGAGCTGTATAGTGCTGCAAAAGTGCGGACCGTGCCCCGTGAAAAGATAGGACATGTCCTATCTTTTTTCGGAATACGGCGGTGTGCCCCATGTTACTCTATGGAGAGGGGTTTAGCAGCACTCTCCCCCTCCTCTCCACAGCGCCAGTGTGTGCCCGCCGTGCTACAATACAGCAGGCACACGTCAGTGTAAATGCAGCCTAAGGGTTGTTGCACATGAAATACATGGTGTATGGTGGCCTGACCCCACGTGCTGCGCTCACAGCAAAGGACGGGAGTTCCTGCATTATATAGAAGACGTTTCCTCTGCCGGCTGAAAAAAAGTCTTGCCGGATCTGTAATCGTTAATATAGTTCTGGTTTGACTGTTCAGGCGGCAGAGGGAACATCCTTGCATTATATTTCTATATAATACAGGGACTCGCATCTGCTGAATTCTGTGCAGCCTGTGGAATTATCCCACAGCACATCTACACGGGCTGCACATGTTCATGTGCCAGAGCCCACACAGGAAAGAGACCTATCCACACGTGAAAAGCCTGAAACTGCAAACAACTAATCTGGAAGCCTGGTCACTATTGATTGCATAGAGACTGCAGACTTTACCTTGTCAAAAGTGGCCTATAGCCTCTAAGGAATTTCTATCTAAAAATAAACCTTCCTTCATTTACAATTATACACAATTTCCTCTATATAATCCCAGCCTTGAAAGCGATAGAATTTTGCCATCACTTCCATCTGAAGTCCTGCTAAAATGGTGATACTTGTAGTTTTAGCTGTTATGGCAATCAGATTCCAGTGATCATTTTGTGTGTGTTCTTTGATGTGACAGCTTCTAGCAGTGGAAAATGTGTACACTGCAGGCGCTCCTGGACTTGGATGGACTTCTGTGCCCTCTGGAGGCTTTACTTAAGTGTCAGACTGCAATGATCAGCTGCAAGGTGTCTGATTAAATGTCATTGATAATCCTTGTTCCCATGGCAGCAAAAAAAAAAAAAAATCCACTTATAGAAAATGTCACTTATACAAAAAAAATGTCTGGTGTTACAATGATAAAATATACCAATTCCCACTTACATACAAAATCAAGTACAAACCTAAATAACCTATCTTGTATGTAACCCGAGGCCTGCCTTTACTTCGACACACAAATTATAATCCGGATAGATATTACTTTATCATGAAATATGGAAAATTGTGCCATAACTTAAACAAAAGGTTGTTGTTGAGCAGATGTTGGCTGTGGTATCAGCATCTTGCACGTGTCCCTATGAACTTCTATGGGCTCATATACACAGGAGTGTATGGTTTCCACCAACCTATGTATGAGCCGATTGCCCCAGCCACACAGAAAAACACACACACACACACACACACACGTGTGAGAATAGCATCCGTCCTAAAATTTTTCATCTACAGGCAGACCTCACATGCAGATGACACCTGGGCTGTAAAATAGACCCAGAATACATCTAGGACTATAGGTTACAGCTCTTGTATGAAGTACATGGTTCCCAATCCCTGCATTGGGGAATAATTCAGCCCTTGTTGACTTAATAAAGTTTTATTTTTCCAGGTGCATTAGTTTTGCCGCGTGTGCACATACTGATTTCTTCTTGGTAAATAATGGATAGTCTTCTCTATGGAGAATATTTTCATGTAATAAAGTTGGAAATTTGTCATGATTGTCCTTATTCACTATTCCTCAGAACATGTCTGTTATTATCCATTATATTTACAGAAGCATCGCTCATCTAATTATTCCATCAATAATGTGCACTTTTAGGATCCAAGCATAAAAAAAACTGCTAAGAAAAAGTGACCATGAAAACCAATCAGAGCCAAAGTTTTGTTTTTTTCTTTTACTGGAATCTGATTGGTTGATATGGAAATCATCATTTTTGGTAGAACAGTTTTATAACTAATGCATTAGCGCTACTGCGATTGTCCATGATGCTACTACACAATTAGTAGCGGAGGTCGAATGGATAGTAATAAATAAATAATTCGCTGTTATAGGTTTCTTTAAAAACAAAAAGGCGAAATATACATTGTACATATGCAGCAGGCTGTCCACAAAACAGCGCCGCTGCTAAAATCTAGTCTCTATATTATACAACACGGATCCGAGGCGGATTTACTTCAAGAAGAGGGTGGCTCTAGTTTTCGGGACAATGCTGTTAAAATTTGGCTGAATTTTTGGTATCTTTCAGCCTGGTTGACTTGAGCTCCTTTGCTTCCCCATAGAAGTCTCATTTGGAATTCTGTCTTAAAGATTTCACTCATCTCTTCATCTGGCTTAAATCCTAAAATTAAGACAAAACATATCAGCAAAGGAAATTAAAAATCAATCATATATTGACTAAATTTGTACGACTGTTGAAACAGAATACACAAGATATATTATGTATACACCAGTGTCTCCGAAATATAAGTCTTATAGTGCAACACTGTGCGCTACAGAGTCATAGGTGCCACATTGGTGAGAGGTCAATCCTCAAAGGGGGCCCGTCGTCAGCAATTCACCTAATAAACCACTACCAGAATATTGTCAAGAGGAGCATATCCCCATCTAGTTTTTCTTTCTTTCATGATCCAGTATGGTGAAATCATCAAGAAAAATTTGAAGTGAGCTGTAAATTGATTGCATAAAGTCAAGGAGGCGGAGAGTTTAACACAGAAGTCAAGGTGCGGAGCTGTGAATGCCTCCTCCTCTGTCATAGAGATCCAGAGACCATCAATAACGGTGAAGAGGACTTTCTGATGAAGAGAGAGTTTGGCTTCAGTGTTAAAATCTAAGACTCCTTAACTTTATGCAACAATTTACATCTCTCTTTAAAGTTGATTTTCTGGATGATGCCATCACACTGGGTCATGAAAAAACATGATCTGGAAGGTGTGCAGCTGCTTCACAACATACTGGTAGTGGTTTATTAGGTCAGTTTTTGCTAACAGGTTACCTTTAAAATCCGTACAAGAATATCATACAGCAGTTTCCATTATTACAGAATTATGATGTATACCTGCATCATTTGATATGTTTTTAAAAATCTTGGGGCCTAAAGTGTCAAGAATTGTGACACTTTATAAATTCTTAAAGTTAGGTTTTAGTGATCTCTGACTTGCAGGCAGTTAAATAATACAAAGCATCTCCAGTTCTGTAGCTCATAGAACCCTCAACTTGATGGGATCTGAAAGACTAGTTTCTTGAATGTGACACAAAAATCTGGAATTAAAGATGGAGGCCGTGGTAGGGACACTACCCCCACAACCACTAAACTCATCCCGTGTGAAAAGGAGGTGAGAAGAGTCGTATTTGCCTGACTTTTTTTCATATGTAAACATGTAATTTTTCACATAAAGGGGAATTTGGAATGGACATTTCATACTCTACCTGAAAGGACTAGGAATTTAGTGGGGTGAAACCTAGTGACCAGATCCCCTTAAAGGGGTTGTACAAACTTTGAGATCCCAAAACACGAGAACCAGGGTCCCACGCTCACTAATTGATTGAGGTGGTAGGTCAAGCATGCATAATGGCACTCCAGCAATATGAGGGGGCCGAGCAGAGCACTCGCCTGTATGAGCGCAGTTGGGGACAACCATCAAAGCTGTTAAAACAACATTGAGGGAGTCTGCAGAAAATGGGACCATAAGTGACCCTGCAGGAGCCGCTGGATAGGGAACAAAGTTTTCTCATGTAAATGTCCCATCACAAAAAATTACATGCAATGTAAGTGGTAGGTGCACCCAGGGCTCGTCTCCATCAGAAACCCCTTCATGTACAAAACTCCAGTTCTCGGGCGCACTACTCTGTACTGTAGCGTGACAAATGTGCATTCCCTATTGGCCTCCAACACCATAGTAGTGGTATCAAAAATCATGGCTAATATACTAAAAAAAAACAAGAACTTTTAAGAGAAAGAGATACTTCTGAACATGACTTACCTTCCAGGAACCTCTCTGCATTGCTTTGATACAAAGCTGTATTCTGGGCAATAAACCGTGCAGATTCCAGATGACTGAACATTATTTCACATCCTCGGTCGTGATTCTCCCACCAGTCCATTCCCTCAAATATGACAGACTGACGCTCCAGCAGAAGTATTATAGGCATCACCAGCGGGACGGTCACGTTTTCCTGTGTGTCAAGTATTGGACCTACAACAGATAAGATATGTTATATACAAAGATGGAACCTAGTGATTCTGAACAGAACATATGGACAAGTTATACCTAGTGCAGGTCTGAGGTTCACTGCATTACACGAGAGGTCAGTCATGCACACTGCCACCCCAAACACATCATGGCACTGCATAATGATATCAAAAGGGATGTACTCCCATCTATGGTCTATGGAACTCATGAAGATGAGTGGTAGTGCACATGCTACATTCAGATGGAAGTTCTTCCTTAACCTGTCGATTCCAACCATGTCCCACCACCTCCTATTATAGAATTACATTTATAACTCACCTGCACCTTCATACAACGCTTTGTTGAAGGGCTTTAGCTGTTTCTCATAAGTGATCGCCGTCTGTGTATATTGATGTCTCAGAATTGTCCAGGTATTTTCCAGCCTTGTAATCTGATCAGAAGAAACCAAAATTTTATGTTACAAAATATGTCTGTGACATTAAGACGCAAGTATACAGTCAGGGAGGCTGCACTATTAACATGTACATTATTGACCGAATCCAGGAAGGAGGCTCCTTCCAGGATCTCCTGTGAATCACCTTATTACGGGACTTTTTTTAAAACTTTAATGAAATGAATAAGTAACCCAAAAGATATAAAAAAAGCCACCAACAAAATTTTAAGTAGCTTTGGTTGCCCGGTTTTTGAGACTTATCGAGCCTTGTTGTAACTATAGCAAATACCAAAACAGAGAAAATGTGAAACTTCACGGCAATACAACTTGTATTCAGCGTCATGGACTGTACGTCACCTGGGGCATGTCCAAGGCTTTCATGATGGAAGTAAACGCAAAGAAGTCTCCCAAATTCTTGACTTCTACGGCAAGTTGGATGATCTTGTTCAGAGTTGCGACTCTTTCTTCTAAATTTCCTGTACATCCCAAAATGTCCACTGCAATTCCTATTGCCATGGTCATGTGCCTGTAATAATCATGTAATTTATTAGATCTTAAACGATTATTACCTATAGAGCACCTTTCATGTGTCTGTACAATCCGTAAGGGGTTCACTTACATTACATAGAGAACAAATGAAAGTACAAAATACAAAAGCTTCAGAGATCTAAAACAAGTGGAAGGAGAACCCTGTCCATATAACTGAATATAGTTAGTGCTCGGGGCTGTATATAGTGGTTGCTGGGGGAGCTTTGTATATAGTGATTGCTGGGGGAGCTGTATATAGTGATTACTTTTGGCTCTATATAAAGGATTGCTGGGGGCTGTATATAGTGATTACTTTCGGCTCTATATAAAAGATTCGTGGGGGGCTGTATATAGTGATTACTTTTGGCTCTATATAAAGGATTGCTGGGGGGCTGTATATAGTGATTACTTTTGGCTCTATATAAAGGATTTGTGGGGGGCTGTATATAGTGATTACTTTTGGCTCTATATAGAGATTGCTGGGGAGGCTGTATATAGTTATTGCTGTGCCCTGTCTGGACTACATTCAATGGGCCCCCACCAACCTTAATCTGGCCCAGATTGAGGGAAACCCCTCAACATCCTGCAGAGTGTCCTACACATGGCAGTATAGTCCAGGTATCACCAGGTGCTCATACCTATCAGTCTATGTAAATATCTGTATCTATGTAGAGGAAGTTTACCTTTCGATGAGGTCTAGGCGCAGTTGGTGGCCATGCGGCAGAGTAATTAGTTCCAGTCCACTCCCCACTCCCATCATTTTTTCCATCTCTGGCGAGACATCGAGTATCCTAGCGACCTGCAAGGTGCAAAGGTTCAATTGTGTATATGAAGGAAGTATCATGGCAACCGGCTGATACATATTCAAATTTTACTGGAAATTCTAAATATAGGAAGCGATGCTTTATATGGACACTAAAGTGCAGCCTGTAGTTATTACACACTGAGTGTGTGAACAGATCCTAACACTTGTATAAATAATTGTAATGAGGATTTCGGGGCGTCCCATAATCAGTTTGGACAGGGCTTTACCTTACAGTCCATGCGGAGGATGTGCTTGGCAATAGTCCTTGGGTCATTATTGGTAAAAAGTTCCTTGGCCCGTTTCAGTAGGGTCGTTTCTAAGGGTTTGTTTTCTGGGGGGAGTATTATGGAGTTAAAGTCAATAGGATTAAAAGAGGAGACGTTCTCGTAGACCGGTCTGACAAACTCGGCGTCGTCCCCCTGCTCACTGTGATGTGAGCTCTGAGATACATTGTCCTCCAATGCGGGGAAGCTCAGCTCAGAGTTACTAAGAGAGAACGTCTCCGCATCGTCCCCCTTCTGACTCTCCACAAAGCTGCTGTGCGAGGAATGAGTCTTTGTCCACCCAAAGTCTTCTGGAGGAGTAGGGTGCAGTTCACAATAATTTGCCTCCGAGCTCGGCCATATTGTAGGAGACTGCGGCTGTTTCACATACAATGACTTGCTTGGTTTTGGAGGGGGTCGGGGGCAGAGCTGACTGTCTGATCCCCTCAATGCCTCAGCAGAGTGCGCCTCGGTGCTGAACCTCCGGATTTCTGTCGGGCTCAATGTAGGTTCACTTCCAGTTCTGAACACATGTGGTCTTGGCGTTAACCTCCCATCCATTGCTGGAGACAAGTATGGCTGCCGGCTGCCTACAAGACAAACCCACATATTATTATGGCGCATTGTTTCTCAATAATAGCCACTGCCACACACCCACATGAAGGGCCAATGAGTAGCTTCATACTCACCTAACGGTAGGTAGCTTTCCGATTGGTGAGAGTTCAGTGGCCGCCTCTTCTCCCGCATGTTATCTAAACAGGATGGATGGCTGCCGCTCTTCTCTTTATTCCTGGAAGGACCAATATACAACACAGTAATGCTGAGCATCATCTGCATAGACTGCCCAAGGCAGGAGTGCACTGACCATGAGGCGAGTGGAGCCTCTTGACTCAGGCAGCAAGATTAGGGGGGCAGCATCAGGGGCGAAGTTATCTGCTACAAACCAGAACTAGACACTATTAGGTCAATTGTCTTCTAATGCAAGTGCCGGTAAAGTGTATATCCAAGGTGGGGGGAAGTGTGAACCTAATTCCGAGGTCAATTCTTAGGGTTCTGCTGTACTTTGCAGTAAATCGGTATAAATCTGTGTGTATGCATGGACCTTCACCAGCTCCAAACTGCAATCAATCTGTATGTGGATGCTTCTCACTGCACATCATGAAAGTAACAATATGCTCTGCCAATGTGCAGGCATTTCCTTTTAAAATCAATGTAAAAACCCAAAGACCATGTGAACCTACCCTTGATACATACAACAACCTGTAGGCACTTAAAATATGTTTACATAACTTCATTTTTCCCAGCACTGTGCAGAAAGTCCTGAGGTCGGATTGACCACTAGGTGGCAACGTTCGTTTAAACAAATTAGATTCTATAACATTTTGTTGCCACAGACCACAGAACCTCGGAGTACGAGTAACCTTGTCTGTGGGCCATTTGTAAAACAAGATTGGAACAATTGTAACTTTGAAAATTGAAAAATTTCATAATACAATCCTCATCTACTATACTGTACCTACCTCTCTTCCCAAATTGTATAGCACAATATTGAAGTAGAGGAAATAAAGGGGCTAGATGCTGTACTACACACGACTAAATATTTTTTGGGATATGGAATGAATCGTCTCCATTTCAATGATTTCCTATGGGAAAAGTGGCTTTGATATACAAGCGATTGTACGTACATTACATACCGGCTATACATGGGGCGATTACAGGGATTTTAAAGACTGGCTAACACAACAGTCTACTTTATATGCCTTGGCTATCATCCTACTCATTGTCAATTCTTCCTGTGTTAATCTGCATAGTTTGTGAGCAATCACCACGTAGCACAAGAAAACTGAGCCCAGTATGAGATATAAAAGAATTAAAAGTTACAGAATTTTTGTAAAAGGTTTTAGTATATTAATTGCCTTTATTGCTCTATAAACATGCTACTTTCAGATAGGACACCATTTATAATCTGCTCAGCTCCTCCTGCTCTATAAAATGCAGCCTGAAGATTGTACTGTGTGTCCCATCTGCAGACAGCATGTTATAGAGCAGGAGGAGCTGAGCAGATTGTATATAGTGTCCTATTTTCAGGCTGCATGTTATAGAGAAGGAGGAGCTGCGCAGATATGACACTATGTACAATCTGCTCAGCTCATGCTGTCTGCACAATATGCTCAGCTCCTCCTGCTCTATAACATGCTGTCTGCAGATGGGACACACTGTGTTAGAACAGCATGAGCTGAGAAGATTGTACATACTGCCTGCAAAATTTGCTCACCTCCTCCTGCTCTATAACATGCTGCCTGCACAATCTGCTCAGCTTTTCCTGCTCTATAACATGCTGTCCTTAGATAACGCTGCATTTTCATGGTGACAGGTTCCCAAATGGCTGCTGAAAAAAAAAAAAAAACCTAATTGTATATGTAATCGTGCCCCTCATTAACGCTGGCTGTTTTTCCTCATTCAATCGGAACAATGTCTGGTACAAACCTAAGCAGATTTCCTCGGATCAGACTTTGCTCCGGAGTCAGTCCATGTCCTTGGCCGTGGCCTATGTTGAGGCTAAGCCTTTTAGGGGTTTCTGTCTTTTCCTCCAGTGCCCCCATCTCCAGGCGTCTGACTGGGGACACCCCATACTTCTCCTCTATACACCGCAGGGGCACAGTCCTGTTAATCGGTTGGAAGATGATGGCTCCGCTCTGCTGCGACACTGACTTGCGATTCCCCACATAGTATCTGACCAAGGCCGGGATGTTGTCAAAGCTTTCATGTTCAAACTGGTACTGAAGGCGGCTGTAGGCCTCATTGAGACGGATAACAACTTTATTTATCTTGAAATGCTGAGAGAGATTTTTCCACTGACAGGTGAGCACAAAGTTTCCAGGACTGGAGAGCGAATCTCTGATCAGAAAATCCCCATCTCTCCTCACCAGACTCTCAGATACCTGCAGGGAGAAGAACATGCCTCAATCTCTGTCATAGCGAGATACCATAAGTTTTACCCAGTTGTACAATACACTGTCATTATTATACAGGGGACCCAGGATAAGGGCTTCAAGTAAGAGAAACTTCCAGGGAATTCTATGTACTGCACAAGGACATCCTTAAAGGGTTTGTCTACTTTCAGCAAATAATCAATATTGTTAGTGTAATGAAAAGTTATACAGTTTTCTTTCTGTATCAATTCCGCACGGTTTTCTAGACCTTTGCTTGCTCTCCTATAGGAAGCTTTTAGGTTTACGTCCCTCAGATATAAACCGGTCCCTGGTCATGTGATATCACACAGATGCACGGCTTGTTATATCCCTGGTCATGTGTGTCACACAAGTGCACGGCTCGTTATACATCTGGTCACATGATGTCACATGCATGGTGTGTTATATCCCTGGTCATGTGATGTCACACAAGTGCACTGCTCGTTATATCAGAGAGTAATCACAGATGTGTTGTAACGAGTCGTGTACCACATGACCAGGGACTGTTTTTAATCCACGAGTGAAGAATTGATAGAGAAAGTATATTGGAAAACTGTATAAATTTTCATCACACAAACAATATCAATTATTTGCTGAAAGTGGACAACCCCTTTAAAAGGAGGTCCCTGACATTAGATATCACATATATGCTGTGGGAAAGGAGGATTGTGCTATTTGATTTCAACATGCCCATTTATTTTTTTTGGGGGAGAACATGGTAGGACTTTCTTTCTTCGGCAGAGTCCAGACAGATATATAAGTGTATGACCAGCTTTACCATGCTGAACATTCAGGGGCCGAGGGAAGAGGGGCAGGGTGTATCATAACATCCCTGGGGCACCCGACCTACATAGTATGTGATCTGCCGTACAGTAATATACAAAAAGCTGCAGCCATCCTAATACACAGAACACTCTGGAATATTCACTTTTGTGAATTTTGTCTTTCCAACACTTGCAACAAAAGAGAATTACAATTTATCAGTTTGAAACCCGCAAGAGCAGAGTCTCAGGAAAGGGCACCTGTCACCAAATGTTACCCCTTTAAACTACCTTTCTAAAATTCCCTCTCAGATGTTCACATATGTATATAAAAAACATAAGGAAATGAGTATAGAAGTGTCACTTTTTGTCTGAGAGGAGTCACTTTTCAAAGCTATTAAAGACATAGGCAGACATTGATCCTTATCTTCAGCTTTCATTCACATCTATCGATCCTTATCTTTACAATGACACCAGAATCATGCTACTTTACAGCCAAAGGTAAAGGCAACTGAAATGATGCCCTCTTAAAGTGACTATTCTCCGCTCATTTGCTTATGTCTATGGAGGTGATTTTTTTTTTTTGCAAGTACGGTAAATGGGCATTTTAACATAAAAGAGAAAATAGAGAAGTGAACGTCTAGTGGTGTAAAAGCTGGTGACAAGTTCGGCTGACCCGAGTCTCTAGATGCGGCTTTTTGTATTGAGCGGTGACATTTTTCATCATTGCTCTTTGTGGCAGACGTAACATGGGAATACAGTCTGTGTAATGGAAGCATTTTCCTACTCGCTACTCTGACCTCATGTCTGCGACCGAGCACAGAGGTCACCGGCACTTGCAGCTGCATCTGAGAGAATATAGTCCCCAGTGATGGGGGAGGGAGGGATATTTGCTCGTTTCACTTCAAACAGCGACATTGTGCTTGTACAATAGAGAGATATCATAGGAAAAATCAATGCACACCCTGCTCCCATGTCAGGGGCATCATGTGCGCTTATCAGAGATGAAACAAAGACGTGTGTCCATGTCGTGGGTCACATGTCCATGTTCAGGACAAGGATTAGGATTATATGTAAGGATCAAAAAATATAATCCTGCGGCAAGACTACAACTAGTACTTAAAGATATAAGTGATATACTGAAATCTGCACTGCCCAGATTATAGATCCATAGATGCCCATGAGAGGCACCAGACAGATAACTGGGGCACTGCCAATCCTAGTGACCAATATATCGGCTGCCACCGAGCAGGTATTACCCATAGGAGACCAAGGACAAGACTTTAGAACTTGCTGATTCAGAGATTTGTTGGGGGTCATTCTCCGCACCGCAGATGGTGATCCAGTTGGTGTCACCAGCTCATCAGATGGCGCTTGGCATATAATGGCTGAAGCGGGTTCAGTGCTTCAGCTTTCTGCTCAGTCACTTATAGGAAGGTGTGTTAGGCAAACATGTCAAGCCTGTGACCTCGGTGACAATCCGCCCGTACACCTGCGGCTTACTACACACAGCACCGTATTATCGGACCTCTAAGTAACACAACTTTATTCCAAGCCAGTTAACCCATCAAGTCCCGCACTCACCTGTCGAGGAATCCTGCCATGGTACCAGGCGTGACTCCGTAAATCTTCGCTGCTCAGCTTCAGCTCCTCCTCCAGCTCCTTCTTCAGCTTGTCAGGGGTCCCTCCATCCATAATATATCGCTCTTTAGAGAACTGAAAGACACAACAGGTGAGCGTGAGTCCAGGCGAGACTCTTCCCGGTACCGAGATCACCTGGCCACCTCCACAGCTGCCACAATGCAAACAGGAACTTTCATTTTGTCACTTGTCACATGCTCTGTCACCAGTCCCCGGGATGTGGGTGTTCCTAAGCTGCCTGCCGTGTGATCAAAGGCCACGAGGCAGGGATCGGATGCACAGAGGCTACACCTGGGATCATCCACCGCTTACTTTCACATTTCCCAGGTGCCCTTTGTACTAAGTTTATGCGTCTCTGCCTTAACTCTTAAATGACCAGTGGCTGCAAAATATAAAAAAGTTCTATATAACTGAAAGACCTCTAAATGAAAATTAAAAATAAATAAATAGAATAATAATATATATATTTATTATTATTATTATCATCAATTTTTTTTTTATAATTTTATCCTGAAATGGAAGCGCCGGTATACGCTTATTTTATGGAGAGATTACATAGGGAGTTACTAAACATCTATAGACAATACTTCTGTACAGAATTAACCACCATCCCTTCCATGTATTGCATATGAGGTTTTGAAGGTCCAACTTATTCCAGATCTGTCCTTACGAGTACAAATCATTTCTGGTTGCATCTTTTTTCTATTATTTTTTTAGGTTTTCCAAAGATGCTTAGCAAGCACAAGCTCATGTAAAGCAATCAGAAACGTCATTATCAATGTTACGCTACATGTGCAGTTTTTTGATACGGGGATGGAATAAAAAAAAAAATTAAAATTAAAACATACACACACACACACACACACACACACACACACACACACGATGCCTTGTTCTTCATATTGTTAAAAATAGCTAAATAATAAAACCCTCATAAAGGTATTCATTGCCATAACAGATCTGACAGTGGATGAACCTGCCAAGAACAACATTGTGGGGGGCCCTTTACATGAAGATTTTCAGGGTTTTTTTTCAGCAATATATAGAGGGAGCAAAGCTACTTACTGTGTACTGTGTTATCAATAATACTGGATGGTCACGCATGACATATGACAAATCAAATCATTTGTTGTTCTGCTCTTATGACAGCAATGTGTGGAAAATATGGATGCGCCAAGCTCTTAAGCCTCCCCTAGTGGTTGCTCCCATCAGCCTAAATTTTATCATTTTGTATCCAGTATTTTGAACATTTTATGATATACAGCCTTGGATGTATTAAAAATAAAATAAAAGAGGGCATTAAACAGTGTTCAAGTCCTAACAATCTTATTCCATAGTGCAACATGTTTAAGTCTTCACAAAGCATCATGGTCCCAAATCCGTGAATATCTGTACCAGCCTACAGAATTCAAGATCTAAAAGGAGCAAACATCAGATATCAGATTTCTAATATACAACTTAGTGTAATATTGTGCATAGACCTGCAAGCTGCACCTTATCATATACGTAGATTATCAGTGACAAGTGCACAAGTCCACAGTTCATAAAAGTGCAACTTCTAAAAAGAGTTGTCAATAGTAGTCACAGATATATATAATAAACGTTCCCAGAGGATCTCACACATGAAGATAAAGTAGTTGTCCATGTGATGGACATGTTTCTAAAGTCTGTTACAGAAGCAGGAGGAGCTGAGCAGATTGTACATAGTGTCTTCTCTGCAGCCGGCATGTTGTAGAGCAGGAGGAGCTGAGCAGATAGAACACTATGTACAATCTGCAGCACGTTATAGAGCAGGAAGGACTGGGGAGATTGTACATATGCAGCACAAATAGTATAGTACTAGTGATTTATTTATTATCTCTGTTCATTCTGGGCTTAGGAGTCCAGTGGGCGGATCTACTCAGAAATTGATGGACTTGCCTTAGTATAGTGATAGTTTTATACAATGAAGGGAAGTGTTAAAAGTGACTTAGCAATGGATGGAAAACTCTGACTGTGGTTTCACGACGAACACGTTTGTGGATGAGATATAGAAATAAGATTGTCTTCTGCTTATTGCTGGGGTGTACTCTGGAAGTAGAGGGTCTGTGCACAAAAACAAGTATGGGCACCAAGGTCCTTTAAGGGAGTTGTCCCCTCATGAACAAAACTCCATTGGATCTCCATTCTATTCCAATTGTTGGGACTGTAAGATGGGACCAAGAGTTGTCACTTAAAACCTCGGAATATAGTAGGTTGAATCTCTTAGTGTGAATTAAGATCCCTCCTGCCCCTGGCATTTTGGTTTGCCTTCCTTACCCGTTCCCAGAATACTTCATGTAGATTGGCCCAGTTAGAATAGATGAGAGGAGATCATCAGAACACAACCCTGCATCCAGAACAAGTCGTTTTGAAGCCGTATAGAATGAAAAAATGTTAATGCCAGGTGACAGCCCGCGCTAATCCTCCCATTACCAATCACTCATGTACCAGTCACCATTGTGGGACATTAAATGCACAAAGAAGCCTTTAGAAAATACTTAAGAATATGGAAACTATAATGAGAGGATTGTGCAGCTTATGTTTCAGTTTTACACAAGTTCAGAATCCATGAGATCCCTTGAAAGTTAGAGACATATCTACAGATCCGAAAGGAGTAAATGTCCCATGTAACCATAATGTATGATATGACTGTGAACGCTACAAAATTGGCGTCATGTGGAAACATGTTTTTTTGTTTGGGTTTTGTCTTCATTTGCAAAGGTCCCTTTGTTCCAGTGCCAGTGCTCTGTCCCAAAGGTTTCATATCCCTGTAGTACAAGAAGTGAACTTACATTGTGCCCATGTGACCACTCAGCAAGTCACTGGCCTCATCAGTAATGTGTAAACGAATGGCACCTAGATTCATATGCAATAAAAGAAGAGAATCAATTCCAGTGTGACTTCCACAAAGTCCCATGGAGCAGAACACTGAAGGGGGAACCAAAGGACCAGCGGAAAGGGGAGCATTTGTTTTCTAACCATCAGCTGTTTTACTTTAGATCAAGGCTGTGTCAGCATCTAGCTATTGTTCCATACATTCCCTTTATTCTGGTTGCCCCGATTTCTTTTGCCTCTGGTTCTCGAACCACACGTCCTTTTTGGTTCACTCTCCACCTGATTTGAGTCCTTCCCGATACAACATCTGGGTTGACCACAGCTGACCATGCGCACGGTCCACTTTCTTTACTGTAAAGAAACTGAAGGCAAAGTTCTTGGCATTTGGCTGCATAATCTTCCAGGTAAAACAAAAGTTCTGAGAGTGAAAGTAGTGATCAGTCATCATGAACTATGTGTACCAGAGGCATAACTTGTGCCGGGCCGAGAGGGTAGTCACAGTAAGGGCCATGAACCTAAAGGAGACCCATCACAGCATCCCTTCACCATAAGAGGCTGTGTCAGACTGGCCCACCAGAGTACTGGAGCAATCTCCAATGGGTCCAACCTCTAACTAATACTAGACTGCAGAGGTCCATCAAAACACAACTCAGTTTGGAGGCTAGTAGGGTATATTTCATAAGACTTGATAAAGGTGGGTCCCCCCCCAGAAAAAAAGGATCTTGTGGGCCCAAGGAATCTCAGTCAGACAGCAAATTACACTACTAGTTACAGAGTCTGGATCGGGAGACTCAAGTTGCACCTCTGATGAAGGGTCCTTATTTATCATGTTGGGTCACAGATTAAATATGGTGACTATACCACTAATACAACAGGGCCACCAAAGGGGAAAATAATAAGAATGACAGGTAAAGATGGCTCTGATGGAAGAGGTCCAGACTGAAGTTCGTATTCTTTATTGTACTGCACCTTCATCAAGAACCAAAAATGTGAATACATTACAATATAATGTTGATGGTTTAGAGCCCAAACTAATTACATGGATTACCGGTTCTCACACACAGAATTACCAGAAGACACAGAGATCGACATATGTCAGTCTATACGTTCATCCCCAATTAGCAGAGTATTAACTGGGTATTAGCAGGGTATTGATTACTCCGAAACAACAGTTCTCTGTCAATCATCATCTTATAGATCCGGTTCAGATTTGTAATGTCTTAGACCTGTGTATAATGAGAATATACATGTGTTCTATATACTTGTCTCCGGTTACCGAATTGTATTGAATGTAGTGGTAGATTTGCTGTCATGAGTGTCTTCATTTATACAACTACTTTTGCATGTCATTTGTGTGATAGATCCATACTAGGTAAGTGATTTACTTCAAATGCTAGCGATTCATTCTGACAACAGCCAATATTGTATGTGAGATACATGGGAATAGAAAGTTACTTTCTTCATATATGGTTAAATATCTTGGATTTTTAAACACTCCGAATCAAACGAAAATGGAAGATATTACTGAGGATGTAGCGGTGCTAAAAGGGAGGTACAGCCTGGAAGCTATAGGGTTACACAATACTGTAACAATTCCTGCAGCTTCCACTAGGGGAGGCTACTGGGGCTGTTATCACATATATTGATGTTATCTTCTCAGTTTGATGCCTGCGCCAGGCACAAATGGAAGAATTTTTCTAGATATATTAATAGACAAAAGCCTCATGTTGCATCAAGGACGCTGGAGAAAAGGTCAGATCCATCTGTTCCTTATTTTTATGTTTCTCTTCCTATAACAACAAAAAAAAAAAAGTGTTGGCCTCTCCACTATTCTGTATCACTTTCAGTACTACAATGTTACCTGTGTTAGAGTCAAACCTATTACAACTATATAAAATATAACTGAAAATTCAGCCAAATCTCTAAAATCTGAAAGCAAATTGCGTGTAAAGCCTGAGGACTTTATCATAGACTTTGTAGAAGATTTTCTTATTGTGTGCACTAAACTCTGCTTATGAAGGATTTATATCAGTGGTGGCGAACCTATGGCACGGGTGCCAGAGGCGGCACTCAGAGCCCTTTCCGTGGGTACCCGGGCCATCGCCCCAGCACACCAGAAAGGACTAAAAGAATCTTCCTGCAGTTCCAAGCAACTTAAAAGATGCTGCTTTCAGTGATATTCTGATACTTACTTCTCTAATTAGAACTGTAGGAAGAGTAGACAGGGCCGAAATTATCTTTGGAGGACCTCCTGCTGGCCCCACGATTCTCTGTGTACTTAAGGACACTGGAAAGAAGCTAAAATGATGCAAATTTTCCATCTTTATACTGTGTTGGTGTCCTCAGGAGGCCAATATTATTGAAAGTTGTTGAAGAACAGGGAGCAATACATTACTGCTTTAATTTTTGGTTGGCACCTCGCGATAAATAAGGGGGGGTTTGGGTTTCAGTTTGGGCACTCAGTGGCTAAAAGGTTCGCCATCACTGATTTATATCCTAAAAATTAAAAAAGTGACTTACAAAAAACAAAAAAATAGAAATCCATCTTTTCTTCTACCAAATTTTAGCCCCTTGATGTTTTCTTCTCTGTTCTTGTCGAAAGGTAAATGAATCAGCTCCATTCATCTCTATACAGCCGAGATGCAATACCAACAATCACCATGGTAAGGGGGTGGAGCTGTTTTTGGAAGAATGCCGCCAGATTTTTTTTTTTAACCTTGGTTTAACCCCATTAAATGGATGCTGCAATCTGGTAATCATGGTAACTTACTCATAGATCCAGGCATCGTGACTTTAGTAATCTTCTTACATATGTTGTCCATGGCCTCCTATCTTCTAAAATATACTTCTAAAATTATGCTAATGTGTCACAAAGATTATGGGGGGCATAAGCATATAGTATGCTATAACTTCACAGACTGTTACATTGTGCAGGAGAATGTCTCACTTTCACACTGTGTGATGAGATTACATCAGGCAGAGGAAGATGGAAGGGGGAGGAGGGCACTGTGTAATAGCCTGTGAAGCTGCAACATGGAGGGGCTCTGGCAACACCCCCAGAGCCCTTCTGGCTAATTAACAATTTTAAATTGATTTCAGAAGGAAGGAGGCCATGGATAATAAATCTAAGAAGATTACCACAGTAAATTCCTGCATCTATGAGTGTCCCGGGTTTATCATGATGGATTTTGATTTCCTTTAATACAATGAAACATGTTTTACCCTTTTGTCCTGTATTGGATGATTTCTGTCTAATTTATTTATGACAGAAAATAAACTTGCACATTTAGTAAAACCCCCTTATTATCATGTTGATTTTATTTTAGGAATCCTGTAAAACTCCCTCCAGTGCGGAGAATGAAAAATAGAAAAAAATATTATATCCTGCCATTTTCATTACTTCTGCAATTGTATTTTTCTCCACAACATGCTAAGTGCCTCTGATACAATCACTTAGCCATTCAGAATCCAATAAGTAGCAAATAATGACATTACATTGAGTAGATGTGAGCAGTAGAAGACATGCTGCTATAATGACAACAAGCCCTGAGGAATAGCAGAGATCCACCCATGGGTCGACACGTTGCGTCCCTGATGGGCATCAGTTTACACTCGTACAGGAAGGAGGAGACGTCTCGGCTATTGTCAGAGACCTCCTGGGTTCTTTGGGGAAAATTCTACTTCACTGGACATTATAAAAGCATTGTATGTTGTATATTAAAGTGAATGTTGGAAAATTTCTGGATAGTTATTCCATAGGGCTTATTCACAAGGAAAACTTTACTGTACTAATGTACCATACTGTACATGTAATACATGGAGCAGGAGTGGGGACAGATTTCATGGGATGATCACGGTGTTAGGAGTCCCATTCCCGGAGCAGTGGTCGATCAGTGAAATCCATTTTTCACCGTCTGACCACAATTGAGCAACACCTTGGTTACCTCCGATATGCACACTCTTGGAAATCTGGATTGGACCTCCAGCAGAAGTTTGACATGTTGTGCCATGTCAATTTTCATGTGGAATAAATCAGCTCTATCCCAGGTCATATGCATTTACCTGCCTATATGTCTATCCTCTTGTTCCCACACAGCCTGCACCACTAAACTACCTGTCCGCTTAAAGGGCATCTATCACCAGGATGAAGGACTGTATGCAAATGAGCCCGGCGGGCTTCAGGCTCCATTAACACTTATGGACCCAGGAGCCCCTCAGGCTCATTTACATACAGTCCTTCATCCTTGTGGTAGATGCCCTTTAAGAAGAGATGTCCCTTCTAGAATTCTTTAATTTGAAATCTTCCTCAAATTCAAGGAAATATGACTCTTCTCAACTTATTTTCACATGAGATGAGTCAATTTTAGTGGTTGCAGATGTATTATCACTTCAGATGCCTCCATCTATAGTATCTAGAAACAAGGTGTGTGTGTGTCATATTGAAAATTCAGAATCTCCCCTTTCAGATCTGGACCTACAGGCAGTTAAAATAGTCTGGAACTGGATCTTTATCTGCATCTTGCATTTACAACTTTGTCTTTAACTGCCTGTATCTCTGGTTCTGTATGTCAGAAAGCCATGAGCTGAAAGATGAGATTCTTATCTTTAATATGACAAAAAAGGATGTTTTTAGATGCTATAGAACAGAATATAGGGGCTATTAAAAAGTGACACTCCTCCTGCAACCAGTAAACTTGACTCATCTCATTTGAAAATGCTGTGAAGAGTCATATTTGACTGATTGGTGATTTCATATAAATTAGGGAATTATAGAAAGAAAACATCATCCTCTACCTGAAGGGGATGCTAGTTTAGTGGGGTAAAATCTTCAATATGTTCACGTAGAGCTTCACGACGGACAATACCTCAGGAATGATTTATCTAGGGAGTTTTTCTTTTTATGGCTGCTGTAAAGCTGAACGTGAGTCAGTAACACAAAAGGTGGTGCTTGCGCTTCTCATGGACACGTTGCTGTAATAAAAGCTCCTCCATTGTCTGAGGCCGAGAACCTAGAAAGCAACACGACTCCAGACAAGAAAAAAAAATTCTGATTTTTACTACTGGGTGCTCAAATGCTGAGAAAGTTTAAGGAATGTGTCCTGAAGGTCAAGAAATCTCAGCTGCGTCTCTCCAACTAAAACAACAAGGGTCCAGCCGCACACAGCGGACCGCTGTACACTGGATGTCCTACCAAGTACCAAAACCGGATCTGCCCACAATAACATTCCATGTACAGGCGGTCCCCTACTTAAGGACACCCGACTTACAGACAACCCATAGCTACAGACAGAGCCCTCTGACCTCTGGTGAAGCTTTCTGAATGCTTTACTATAGTCCCAGACTGCAATAATCAGCTGTAAGGTGTTTACAATGAAGCTTTATTGGGCTGAATCCAGCAGCTCCTCCCCATGCCTTCTCAGCATTCAAAAAGTAATGTTATAGGTCCTTTAGCCTCCTAACATAAGCTGTTGGGAACATAAGCTCCCAACAGTGATGGGAAGTCCAGCTCTTCTTAGTGAGCTGGCTCATTAGGCTCCGCTCACCAAGAAGAGCCGACCCTTCTGACTCCTGAACAGCTCCCTAACCGTTCACCACTCCACTTTTGACCCGATTGTATTGGGATAAAAGGATGTGGTTAAGTGAGCCATCGGCTCACTGAGGCGAGCCGGCTCAGGTCATTCCTGAACAAGAGCTGGCTCATTCATAAACGGCATCACTTGTGATGGGAAGTCAGGCTCTTCTTAGTGAGCTAGATCATTAGGCTTTGCTCATTAAGAGCCGGCCGTTATGGCTCCTGAACGGCTCCTTATAAAATATATGGAGGTCTCAGGCCGGTCAGTTAGCCCACACCAATACACTTTTAACCCAATTTTATCAGGTTAAAAGGAAGTTTAGTGAGACGATTAGGGCAGGGTTAAGTTAGCAATCGGCTCTCTAAAGCGAGCCGACTCCCGGCGTTAACGAACGACCCTTCACTAATTAGCAAACTGTGCCCCATGCATGTAACTGATGACATGAAATCACAGCAGGCCTGTATAGTGGATGGGGAGGAATATTAGTCCATAATAATTCCTTTATTTATATAGTGTACACAGATTATGAAGTGCTACACAGAGCTTGCCAAATCAGTCCATGGAGGCTGCTGTGATTTCATGTGATCAGATATATGCATGGTGTACAGTTTGCTTATGTATCTGTATGTATGACTATCTGGCACATAAACTTCATATAGTATAAATTGATTGCTAAAATTCTAGACAGGATTCTCATGGGAAATCCATAAAGTGCATTAGCTGCTATGGTTGATGGCTAATCTGATTTGATGTACAGTCACTGTAGATATTGAAGTGGGTGAGAATTAGAGGACCGGTCATCATGGCCCCCAGTGGGTTTTCACCCTGTAGAAAATGAATTCAGGCTACAGTATTTTTACATCAGATTTTAACCTCTTCAATAGAACAGTGATCTTAATAGAAGCCAGTTGTGTCCAATCTGTGATTAAAAACAATCTATTTTTCTGAATTAAGCAATGGAAAGTCAGCATTAAGCCTAAAACAATTTTTTATAAATATTTATATATAATTTAATAGTAAATGTAGGTTGGACTTGAAGGACCTATATAGGATGTTTATCCAACTTTAAGTCATACAGCATTGAGATAGAGGTATGGAAATAAACCCTTAACCCTGGCTGTTGCCAATTGGCCCAACGTATGGAATATTCACTAAGCTTATGCACGCCCATGCTGAGGTGAATTCACGCCTCTCGCGTGACATCACCGTCGCTCGCCCATGCTGAGGTGAATTCACGCCTCTCGCGTGACATCACCGTCGCTCGCCCATGCTGGGAGGAAAGTGCGGGAGCATGCATAATTAGCAGCCCAGAGCACCGGACATCTTGTCCCTGCGCTCCGTGCTGCCAATTCTTTCTTTTCAAGGTGATCCCGGTGTGTCAAGCTAAGCGATAGACAACGCCGGGCTTGAGACGAAGAGGAGCAGGGGGGAGGGTGGGGGCATTTATAGGTTTTTTAATTGTTTTTCTATGCGGTTGATTTCTTTAAACTCACTGGATATTTCCAGATATATTTCACCCTTCAAAACATAAGTGTTGCTCCTCGACCAGTCAAAGAATTGGATAGTAGATTCTGCAGAAAATACACAAGTCAGTGCTGACACTTTCTTCCGAGATATGATGAATATGACTTATTGTAAGTGACAGCAGTTTGTCTTCTATCTGTAGGATATTTGTCACTGTGATCACTCTACATTTCCTCTGCATTTTGTGTCTCCCCACTAACGTTCAGTACCAGCCGGTGACATCCTTGCTCTAGAAATGTCACTGCCGATAATCTAGTTTATAACACATCTTGATGTTCTTCGTGGCTTCTTCTATAACATCCTTCAATGTGCCTTGAGTGTTTTATATTTGCATTATGATTAATGCCACTAGACATTCCTCTGCGGCGGATACTAGCAACTTTTAAGCTACATTCTTCCAGTTGTTGACCTCTGGATTGTTAGGGCAAAATTCATGGGAACTGCATGAATGCTATGTTCATCTGGATACAGAGAGATCAAAACGCTGTAGATCTTAATTAAAGCCCAATAAGACTGGGAGACGGCGGTCATCGCACGATAATTGCTATAACGCAATAACGACATTCCACTACTAGTACAGAAAACATCTGCATTACAGGGCGAGTGTCGTGAGAAGGCTCCGCCTCATGAAGCGTAGGCTGGCGCTTCACTTGCCAATTCTTTCCCCCGTATGTAATGGACGCAACTGTATCGGAAGGCAGAATAAATACATCTGACCGAGGTTATAAATACCACACTGCAATGTGAAGAATCAGGCCGGCCAGATATAGCAGTGCATCTGGTTGTGGGAGAACGTGCACAAATAAATAGATTTTCATGTTGGCTCACCTTTGGTGAACCTACTAGAATATGTTTAGCGATGACTTACAGTAAAGCTTTACCGTACTTAGAATAGAAAGCAATCCTGAAAACTATATATTAGGAATTGATAGTTAAAGGGTTGTCTGCTTTAGAAAATCAATTCATGCTCATGCTTCATCAAATCATGCTCCTCCCGGGAGCCGATCCGGAACACGGTCGCCATCTTGAAAGCTGCCACATTGGATCAAGGGCAAGTTTTACCAGTGGGATGGTGTCCATGTGACATATGAACGATGACCAGAATTGCCTCAGAAACTAATTGCCACAATAAGAAAGGCAAAATCTCTTCTGGCTTAACAGAGATTTTCCATAGATCCTCCATTGTTCATGGAATTCTTTGTGTTGATGAATTAGCAAATTTTCTTAGACAATTCTGGTCTGATATTCTACATGATCATCTTCCCATCTTGCCCTCAATATGGCAGCAATGTTCCGGTCAATGTAGCCCATTGGTTGCCGATATGTCATTTTCCATTTGGATTACAGGCAGTCCCCGGGTTTACATACAGGTTTGTTCTTAATTCTGTATGCAAGTCAAAACTGTATATTTTATAATTGAAGTTCTAGACAATTGGAGTTTCAAAATATTTGCTGTAATTGGACCAAGGATTATCAATAAAGCTTCATTACAGATACTTTACAGCTGATCATTGTAGCCTGGGACTATAGTAAAGCATTCAGAGAGCTTCACCAGTGGTCAGAGGGGTCTGTCTGTAACTATGGGTTGTCTGTATGTCGGGTGTCCTTAAGTAGGGGACCGCCTGTATAAAATAAAAGGGTGTCCTGGGATTTTTGACTTTCACTTATGAACCTGCTTAAATGTCCTTGAACTATTGTGATTTACACTCAAGTATCTGGCTCTTGAATACTACTTCATGCCTTCAATTATACGAGAAGCCCCAATATATCTAGAATTCACCACCTTTGCGCTCACCAGCGCAGATGGAGCTTTATTTAATGTCTACTAAAATAATAATTACCATGGACACCAGCTACAACCAATGATCTTCATAGAGATGTATGCTTGGACGGCCATCAGTCATAGGCTATTAATTACTGCACAAGAAAGTCATGAGGCAACATCTTTACTATTTTAACATCTGCATTCTTAACAGCGATTACATTCCCCAGAGAAGGCGACAGTATTTATAATCTACGTAACACAAATGCTGCGCGGGCACAAGGACGGACGCATCAATACTCACAGTTTACATTCATGCACAAAGGTAGGAAAAGACCTGAGATGTGAACATAGCCCATAGAATGTACCGTGCGATAGCATAGCCCCCCAGCATAATACACCTGTGCGATAGCATATCCTATTTTCAGGCTGCATGTTATAGAGAAGGAGGAGCTGAGCAGATTGTATATAGTGTCCTATTTTCAGGCTGCATGTTATAGAGAAGGAGGAGCTGAGCAGATATGACACTATGTACAATCTGCTCAGCTCATGCTGTCTGCACAATATGCTCAGCTCCTCCTGCTCTATAACATGCTGTCTGCAGATGGGACACACGGTTTTAGAACAGCATGAGCTGAGCAGATTGTACATACTGCCTGCAAAATCTGCTGACCTCCTCCTGCTCTATAACACGCTGTCCTTAAATAACGCTGCATTTTCATGGTGACAGGTTTCCTCATTCAATCGGAACAATGTCTGGTACAAACCTCAGCAGATTTCCTCGGATCAGACTTTGCTCCGGAGTCAGTCCATGTCCTTGGCCGTGTCCTATGTTGAGGCTAAGCCTTTTAGGGGTTTCTGTCTTTTCCTCCAGTGCCCCCATCTCCAGGCGTCTGACCGGGGAGACACCATACTTCTCCTCTATACACCGCAGGGGCACAGTCCTGTTAATCGGCGCTAAAGAAACTTGAATGCAAAGTTTCTTGGCATTTGCCTGCATAATCATTCCAGGTTAAAACAAAAGTTCTCTGAGAGTGAAAGATAGTGATCAGTCATCAGGAACTATGGGTAACGAGGTCAATAAACTTTGCCGGGCGAGAAGAGTGTCACAGTAAGCGCCATGAACCTAAGGAGACCATCACAGCATCCCTTCACGAAGAGTCTGTGTCAGCTGGCCCACCAGAGTACTGGAGCATTCTCAATGGTCCCAACCTCTAACAATTACTGACTCAAGGTCCATCAAAACACTACTCCTTTGGAGGCTAGTAGGTATATTCATAGACTTGATAAGGTGGGACCCCCAGAAAAAAAAAAGGATTTGTGGGGGCCAAGGATCTCAGTCAACGCCAATACATACTAGTAAGTCTGGACGGGAGCCTCAAGTTGACATTGATAAGGGTCCTTATTTATCATGTGGGTCACAGATTAAATATGGTGACTATACCACTATACAACAGGGCCACCAAAGGGGAAAATAATAAGAATGACAGGTAAAGATGGCTCCGATGGAAGAGGTCGGACTGAAGTTTATTCTTTATTGTACTGCACCTTCATCAAGAACCAAAAATGTGAATACATTACAATATAATGTTGATGGTTTAGAGCCCAAAAACTATTACATGGATACCGGTTCTCACACACAGAATTACCAGAAAGACACAGAGATCGACATATGTCAGTCTATACGTCATCCCCAATTAGCAGTATTAGTAGAGTATTAACTGGGTATTAGCGGGTATTGATTACTCCGAAAACAACAGTTCTCTGTCAATCAATATTATAGATCCGGTTAGATTTGTATGTCTTAGACCTGGTATAATGAGAATTACATGTGTTCAATACTTGTCTCGGTTACCGAATTGTATTGAATGTAGTGGTAGATTTGTGCCATGAGTGTCTTATTATACAAATACTTTGCATGTCATTTGTGTGATAGATCCATACTAGGTAAGTGATTTACTTCAAATGCTAGCGATTCATCTGACAACAGTAATATTGTTGTGAGATACATGGGAATAGAAAGTACTTTCTTCATATATGGTTAAATATCTTGGATTTTTAAACCTCCTGAATCAACGAAAATGGAAGATTTACTGAGGATGTAGCGGTGCTAAAAGGGAGGTACAAGCCTGGAAGCTATAGGGGTACACAATACTGTAACAATTCCTGCAGCTTCCACTAGGGAGGCTACTGGGGTGTTATCACATTATTCGATGTTATCTTCTCAGTTGATGCCGCGCCAGGCGCAAAATGGAAGAATTTTTCTAGAATATTATAGACAAAGAGATCAAAACGTGGTATATGATATAAGTCCTCAAACCTTTATTACAATATATAAAATTAACTGAAAATTCAGCCAATCTCTAAATCTAAGCAAATTGTGGGTAAAGCCTGAGGACTTTATCATGGACTTTGTAGCAGATTGCTTATGGCTTTGGGATAATTCTTTTGTGGCACTAAACTCTGCTATGAGGATTTATATAAAAATTAAAAAGTGACTTACCAAAAAAAAAAAAAAAAAAATAAAATCCATCTTTCTTCTACCAAATTTTAGCCCCTATGTTTTCTTCTCTGTTCTTGTCGAAAGGAAATGAATCAGCTCCATTCTCCTCTATACAGCCGAGATGCAATACCAACAATCACCATGGTAAGGGGGTGGAGCTGTTTTTGGAAGAAGCGACAGATTTTTTTTTTTAACTTGGTTTACCCTATTAAATGGATGCTGAGAATCTGGTAATCATGGTAACTTACTCATAGATCCAGGCATCGTGACTTAGAATCTTCTTAAATATGTTGTCCATGGATCCTATCTCTAAAATATACTTCTAAAATAATGTGTCACAAAGATTAGGGGGGACATAAGCAATATAGTATGCTAAACTTCACAGACTGTATACATTTGCGGAGAATGCTCACTCTCACACTGTGTGATGAGATTACATCAGGCAGAGGAAGATGGAGGGGGAGGAGGGCACTGTGTAACAGCTGTGAAGCTGCAACATGGAGGGGCTCTGGCAACACCCCCAGAGCCCTTCTGGCTAATTAACAATTTTAAATTGATTTTCAGAAGGAAGGAGGCCATGGATAATAAATCTAGAAGATTACCCAGGAAATTCCTGCATCTATGAGGGTCCGTGTATCATGATGGATTTTGATTTCTTTAATACAATGAAACATGTTTTACCCTTTTGTCCTGTATTGGAGGAATGTCTAATTATTATGACAAATAAACTTGCACATTTAGTAAAACCCCCTTTTATCATGTTGATTTTTTTTTAGGAATCCTGTTAAACTCCCTCCATGTGCGAGAATGAAAAATAGAAAAAATATTATATTCTGCCATTTCATTACTGCGCATTGTATTTTTCACAAACATGCTTAAGTGCCTCTGATACACATCACTTAGCCATTCAGAATCCAATAAGTAGCAAATAATGACATTACATTGAGTAGTAGATGTGAGCAGTAGAAGACATGCTGCTATAATGGCAACAAGCCCTGAGGAATAGCCGAGATCCACCATGGGTCGACAGTGACGTCCCATGATGGGCATCAGTTTACATCGTACAGGAGTAGGAGACGTCTCGGCTATTGTCAGAGACCTTCCTGGGTTCACTGGACATTATAAAAGCATTGATGTTGTTATTTAAAGTGAATGTTGGAAATTTCCTGGATAGTTATTCCATAGGGCTTATCACAGGAAAACTTTACTGTACTAATGTACAACTGTACATGTAATACATGGAGCAGGAGTGGGGACAGATTTCATGGGATGATCCCGTGTTAGGAGTCCCATTCCCGGAGCCATGGTCGATCAGTGAAATCCATTTCACCGTCTGACCACAATTGAGCCCACCTTGGTTACCTCCGATATTCACACTCTTGGAATCTGGAGGGACCTCCAGCAGAGTTTGACATGTTGTGCCATGTCAATTTTCATGTGGAATACATCAGCTCTATCCAGGTCATGTGCATTTACCTGCCTAGATGTCTATCTCTTGTTCCCACACAGCCTGCACCACTAAAATACCTGTCCGCTTAAAGGGCATCTATCACCAGGATGAAGGACTGTATGCAAATGAGCCCGACGGCTTCAGGCTCCATTAACATTATGGGACCCAGGAGCCCTCAGGCTCATTTACATACAGTCCTTCATCCTTGTGGTAGATGCCCTTTAAGAGAGAATGTCCCTTCTAGAATTTTTAATTGAAAACTTCCTAAACAGGGAAATATGACTCTTTCAACTTATTTTCACATGAGATGAGTCAATTTTAGTGGTGCAGATGTATTATCACTTCAGAGCCTCCATCTATAGTATCTAGAAACAAGTGTGTGTGTGTCATATTGAAAATTCAGAATCCCCCATTCAGATCTGGACCACAGGCCAGTTAAAATAGTCTGGAACGGACTTGATCTGAATCTTGCATTTCAACTTTGTGGTTAACTGCCTGTATCTCTGGTTCTGTATGTCACAAAGCCAGAGTGAAGACAAGATTCTTATCTTTAATATGGACAAAAAGGATGTTTTTAGGTGCATAGAACAGAATATAGGGCTATTAAAAGTGACACTCCTCTGCAACCGTAAAACTTGACTCATCTCATTTGAAAATACTGTGAAGAGAGTCATATTTGACCGACTGGTGATTTCATAAATTAGGGAATATAGAAAGAAAAACATATCCTCTACATGAAGGGGCTGCTAGTTAGTGGGGTAAAAATCTGGTGACAGAGTCAACGGGACAATAAACCTCCAATATGTTCAGGTAAGCTTCACGACGGACATATCAGGATGATTTATCTGGGGAGTTTTTTTTTTTATGGCTGCTGTAAAGCTGAACTGAGTCAGTAACACAAAAGGTGGTGGTTTGCTTTCATGGACACGTTGTGAATAAAAGCTCCTCCATTGTCTGAGGCCGAGGAACCTAGAAAGCAACACGACTCCAGACAAGAGAAAAAATTCTGGATTTTTACTACTGGGTGCTCAAATGCTGAGAAAGTTTAAGGAATGTGTCCTGAGGTCAAGAAATCTCAGCTGTGTCTCTCCAACTAAATCAACAAGGGTCCAGCCGCACACAGCGGCCCGCTGTACACTGGATGTCCTACCAAGTACCAAAACCGGATCTGCCCAGCTGAGTCCACAATAATATTCTATGTACTGGGGGATGTGTCCCGTGTACCTGTACATCCATCTTCCATAATCTTCCATGGTTTGCTGATCAATATGAATGGAAAGACTATACGAATGGAATGACTTGTAGAGTAATTATAGCCCCCCCTTATCATCCCCAAGGAAAAAAGGCACTTCTGTAAAAAGTCTTCTGTATCTATGTTCAAAGTGGAAATAGCATGTGGGGCATTAATGGGTTGTATGGGTGGATCATTTTTTTTTAGGTGGTGTAAAAATAAGAACTCATAAAAACTTGGTCCCTGTCATGTCCAGCGGGAGCTGCGGGGGAGGTGAGAGCCTAGTTAAAGGGAACCTGTCACCACATTTTCCACAAACACAGCTAGTGGCAGGTTCTCATAGAGCCAACCAGCTTAATCCCTTCTTTTAGCTAAAAATGGGTTCCCTCAGATCCCAATAAAATCAAATGTATAACCTTGTCTGCTATTCACAGTATAGAAAGTCAGGTGGGAAATGGCCTCCTTAGGCTGAATCAACCAGTTCCTCCTCATGCCCTCTCAGCATTCAGAAAGTAATGTCATAAGACCACTGTGACACCATCGAAGGTCCTTCAGCCTTCCAACATAAGCAATAGTGATGGGAAGTCCGGTCTTCAGTGAGCTGTTCATTAGGTTTTTGGGAAGCCAGCCTAAAACACATTTTTATAAATATTTATATATAATTTAATAGTAGATGTAGGTTGGACTTGAAGGACCTATATAGAATCTTTTTCCAACTTTAATTGAGATAGAGGTATGGAAATAAACTAACCTGGAAGGCTGTTGCCAATTGGCCCAAAGTAGGGAATATTACTAAGTTATGCCACGCCATGCTGAGGTGAATTCACGCCTCTGCGTGACATCACGTCGCTCGCCCCTGCGGGGAGGAAAAGTGCGGGAGAATGCATATTAGCAGCCAGAGCAGGACATCTTGTCCCTGCGCTCTGTGCTGCCAATTCTTTTTTCAAGGTGATCCCGGCGTGTCAAGGAAGCGATAGACAACCCGGGCTTGAGACGAAGAGGAGCAAGGGGGGGGGGGGGCATTTATAGGTTTTTTGAATTGTTTCTGCGGTTGATTTCTTTTAACTCACTGGATATTTCCAGATATATATTTCACCCTGCCAAACATAAGTGTTGCTCTCGAACATTCAAGATGGGTGCCAGAACACCAGTGATTACCAGTTTTTTGCTTCCAGTAATTTTAACTTTTAATAGTAGATTCTGCAGAAAATACACAAGTCAGTGCTGACACTTTCTTCCCGATATGATGAATATGACTTATGTAAGTGACAGCAGTTTGTCTTCTATCTGTAGGTATTTGTCACGTGATCTATACATTCTCTGCATTTTGTGTCTCCCCACTAAGTCAGTAACAGCCGGGTGACATCCTGCTCTAGAAATGTCATACCGATAATCTAGTTTATAACACATCTTGATGTTCTTCGTTGCTTCTCTATAACATCCTTCAATGTGCCTGGAGTGTTTTATATGATTATGATTAATGCCACTAGACATCCTCCTGGGCGGATACTAGCAACTTTTAAGTACATTCTTCCAGTTGTTGACCTCTGGATTGTTAGGGCAAAATTCATGGGAACTGCATGAATGCTAGGTTCATCTGGATACAGAGAGATCAAAACGTGTAGATCTTAATTAAAGCCCAAAGATGGGAGACGGCGGTCATCGCACAATAATTGCTATAACGCAAAAACGACATTCCACTACTAGTACAGAAAACATCTGCATTACAGGGCGAGTGTCGTGAGAAGGCTCCGCCTCTTGAAGGTAGGCTGGCGCTTTACTTGCACATTCTTTCCCCCGTATGTAATGGACGCAACTGTATCGGAAGGAGAATAAATAAATACATCTGACCAGGCTTATAAATAAGCACTGCAATGGGAGAGTCAGGCCGGCCAGATATAGCAGTGATTGGTTGTGGGAGAACGTGCACAAATAAATAATTTTCATGTTGGCTCACCTTTGGTGAACCTACTAGAATATGTTTAGCGATGACTTACAGTAAAGCTACCGTACTTAGAATAGAAAGCAATCCTGAAACTATATATTAGGATTGTAGTTTAAGGGTTGTCTGCTTTAGAAAATCATTCATGCTCAAGCTTCATCAATCATTCCTCCCGGGAGCCGATCCGGAACACGGTCGCCATCTGAAAGCTGCACATTGATCAAGGGCAAGTTTTACCAGTGGAAGGTGTCCATGTGAACATATGAACGATGACCAGAATTGCCTCAGAAACTAATTGCCACAATAAGAAAGGCCAAATCTCTTCTGGCTTAACAGAGATTTTCCATAGACCTCCATTGTTCATGGAATCTTTGTGTTGATGAATGCAAATTTTCTTAGACAACTTCTGGTCTGATATTCTACATGATCATCTTCCCATCTTGCCCAATATGGCAGCCATGTTCCGGTCAATGTAGCCCATTGGTTGCCGATATGTATTTTCCCTTTGGATTACAGGCGTCTGGGTTACATACAAGATAGGCTGTGTGTTCTTAATTCTGTATGCAAGTCAAAACTGTATATTTTATAATTGAAGTTCTAGACAAATTTTTGACCTGTGACAATTGGAGTTTCAAAATTTTTGTTGTAATGGACCAAGGATTATCATAAAGCTTCATTACAGACACCTTACAGCTGATTATTGGCAGCCTGGGACTATAGTAACACAGAGAGGCTTTAACAGGGTTGTCGGAAGTCAGGGGGTCCTAAGGGAACCTGACCACCACAAATCTACCTATAAAGGTAGCACTGGGTTGGTTAGGGGGCATTTAACTGGGAACGTGCACGGATCGCCCTTTCTAAGGGCTAATCTCACAGTCCATGCAACTTTTTAACATAACTTATAATTTGGTATTTATTCAAATTAGTATTAGGGCTACCGGGGCGTGAGTAGCCCGCATTGAGATAATGAGGCGGAAGTACCCAACGCCCAGAGTAGCCTTTTACCACTCCTACTCACCCTCTGGCGCGCGCTCTCCGTGTAGATGCGCGTCCCATTCGTCCGGCGATCCTGCGTACTGCGCATGGCAGAAGAGCAGGCCGCGCCTTTAGTAGGCCAGTGTGATTCGCGCGCGTAGAGCGCGCGGGCATCTCTTTGAACACATGGCAGCAGACAGGATGGGAACAGGGGAGTACGGCACAGTAACGAGTTGGGGTCTGCCGCAGCGTTAGCAGCGGGTGATGCAGTGCGCTGCAGAAGAGGCGTCGTAGAGGTAGGAGAAGGGTTGTATTAAATGGCTACGGGGCGTGGAGTAGCACCTCTGTAATCTCAGATGGGTACGCCTACGTCCCCGTAGCCGACATAAGTCAAATTTGAATAAATACCAAATTAAATGTATTAAAAAAGCTCGCGGAGGGACGGAGGTTAGCCCAAAGGGCTATCCTGCCGTCCAAATCACACTACACAACGCACAATCTACCTTTATAGGAGATAAGTATCAGTCGGATCGGTAGTGGTGCCCTTGTAAGTCGGGAGCCGCGCCGTGTATAAAATAACAAGGGTGGGCTTGGGATGGGAATTTTGACTTCATATCTAATATCCTGAGTTAAATGCTCATATGAACTATTGTGTATGTACACGTCAAGGTATCTGGCTCTTGAATATACTGTGTCTTCATTCTACGAGAACTTGCCACAATATATCTAAGAATACCACACCTTGCCCTCACCAGCGCAGATGGAGACTTATTAATGTCTACTAAAATACTAATTACCATGGACACCAGCTACAACAATGATCTTCATAGAGATGTAGCCTGGACGGCCATCAGTCGTAGGCACATTAACTGCACAAAAGAAAGTCATGAGGCAACATCTTTACTATTTGAACATCTTGCATTCTAAGCGATTTACATTCCCAGAGAAGGCGAACAGTATTTTAGTCTACGTACAACAAATGCTGCGCGGGCACAAGGACGGACTGCATTCAATACAATCACGCGTTTACCATTCCATGCACAAAGAAGGTAGTAAAAGACATGAGATGTGAACATAGCCATAGAATACACCTGTGCGATAGCATAGCCCCGCAGCATAATACACCTGTGTGATAGCATAGCCCCCCAGCATAATACACCTGTGTGACAGCATAGCCCCCCCATCAGAACACACCTGTGTGATAGCATATCCCCCCCAATAGTATACACCTGTGTGATAGCATAGCCCTCCATTACTACACATCTGTGTGGTAGCATACTCCGTCCTGTGGATGTGACCAAGCCCTATGTCCACAGCTAATACTGAAGATAAGAGACATGTAAAATTGACTACACAGGACGACTCTATAAATAGAAACACGGAATGAAAGGAAATGGCCTCAGCTTTTCTGGCTGACATCAAGCATATTCTAGGTTTACTTCCCAGGCTGAACATGCTCATAAATACTATGTTACTCTCCCTAGGGATAACATTAGTTCAGATGGAAGGGACTATGGGAACGTTTAGACTCTTTAAGAAAATAGACATCTAATCTTGAAGAATAAGAATAATTGAGATTGTCTGTAAAATATCTACATATTTTCATTTTGATTTATGGATCTTTGCTGCTCTGTTAAAGGTTTTGTCATTAACCGGTCCAGTACCAGGGTAATTAGCCGCTAGAGGTCCAGACATTTATCAAAAACAGTGCAGCCTGTACTGTGTGCAGTTTACCTGTGTATAGTGCAGGGGGCGCCAGATTCAGTATTTGTGCCGTCCGCTATTCATGAATCTGGCGCCCCCTGCACTGCTCCGACAGAGCGCACCAACCTTTTTTTGGTGAACCTTTAACATAGGTGGTGCAACACACTTCTGTCGGGCACTACATGATAAATGTGTTGCACGATCCATCTGTGCACCGGAACACCCCTTGTGTACAATTTTGTGCTGTGTATGGTATAGTGCAGCCCCGACACAAATGGGTGACGGACACTTTATAAATACATATGCAAGCAGTTTGTACTAAAAAGTCAGACAAAAACTGGTGCAGGGGTGCCAGTTTTGCTGCTGTTATAGGTGAAAAATGCACACTTACAGTAACATGCTTCCTATTTGGGTTTTGTTGGGTCTAGACAGAACCTGCATCAGATTCTCAGTAACATATTTTATCACATGATTGCCGGGATGCGTAGACCTGCTGCTGCCTAGGGCTCAATTGAGAACCGAGTATGAGAAAATAATAATAATTATCTTTACATAGCGCCATCAAATTCCGTAGAAGAGATAAGAGGTACCGTAAATACCAAATCTGTCTTCTCTGCAGGGTCCCCTATAGATGCCTGCAGTGGGGGAAGCCAACACTCGCTTGTCCAATTGGTCATGTCTGTGCCATAAATTCACAATGGCACAAGTTTTAGGGACTCAAACTATCTACCACTGTAGATTTCCATAAGGCTCTCAGATGTCAGATTAAAAAACAATGATATGGATTACTTGGAAACAGAGGGGCTTATAGAGAAATTGTCAGAACCAGTGGAGTGATCTCTATTGAAGTTTGTAAGGAGTTTGCAAAGTTGAATGTGCTCAAATGCTTCCAAAATCAAACTTCCAGATGTAACAAACTCGATAGTTTGATAACATAAAACTGGATGTGTGCCATTTATTCTTTGGAACAAACTGCACAGAGTTGCAGAAAATTGCACAAAATGCAATAATTTGTAATGGATTAATGGATCACTCAGACAATAGTTCACAAAGATTCTTGAAAAACAAAATGCCAAGCCAAAACAAATGGAAGAAAAAAAAAACAAAACACACACATACAAAAAGTCTGGTTTCCTTATTCCTGATTTTGTGTGCGTTTAGATTAAGGCGACATGATCACAAATTTCACAACAATCAGCCTATGTATGATGCATTGTTTTTACTTGAATTGGTATATGACATTTTTTGGAGGATCACAGACAGCAAACAGGTGATACATATAGTCTGAGTAAAATGTAGAAATGCATGGTACAAATCCATATCAAAATAAAGGTATTAAAAAAAAAGATAGATTAGATAGAAAAATGACAGTGTTTGACATGAAACTTCCGATTTTACTCCAAAATTATTTATTTGTGTTCGATCCAAATCCATCCTAATCACCACAGCCTGGTATCTGAGCAATGCATCTAGATGAGAAGAAACTACTATGTAGCACAATTACTAACAATATACTAAAAATTGTTTCAAGGTTATTCCAATTCATATAAATACAAAGGGTTAAACAAATGAATGACATGTTCAATCACAGATGCAGCTTTAGCAGTGGATGAAATGGATGATCTAAAAATACATTTCAAAAGATGTGAAAGTGTAAAATAATACCAGCATTATTCATCATCTACTCGCAAATAGTAAGAGAAAAACTAAACTCTTGATAGAAACTTACCTTGACCCCAATGACAGATTTCCTCTGGTAGAAGCAGCACAAGGCTGCGGTGACACTCTCATAGACATTGCAGAAACAGTCCTTGGACATCTTCAGATCTTCTCTAATTAAACAGTGAGGAGCCTGAGGTGTGAAATGTTATTCCTCTTCCCTGGATGAAGTGTGGCCGCTTCCTTCAGGCTCCTACATCTCTGTCCAGCAGGACATTTGTCTTGGTTTATTTGCTCAGATGGAGCAGAGTCTATGAGGGGAGTGAGAGCTTTCTGGCATGTGAGTCCTCCTCAGCCTGCCATGTATAGAGTGCTACAATCCTCATGTGATTCCTCTTACTCACCAATGAAATTCTAACCATCTGAGAAACCCTGACCAGCTGAGCTCCATACAAACCACTCCAGATTCTCCTGGTCTCCACTGCATTCCTGATACACCATGCCTGGGCCATGCCTAGATCATACCTAGATGATCATACCTGGCCATGCCTAGATCATACCTAGATGATCATACGTGGACCATGCCTAGATCATACCTAGATCATGCCTGGACCATGCCTACATCATGCCTGGACCATGCCCGTCACCCTCCTCAGCTGCAGCTCTCCATCCTGGAGTCCTGGTGCCAGTAAGGGCATGCACTACCCCCTAATGAAGCATTAACCCTGAGCCCACTTAGGTTATTAAGGGGTTAAAAGGTTATTGTAAAAAACATTCAATTGATCGGGCTCTCTCATACATAGAGGATTATCAGCATTAGGCGGATACTGTACCCCCCACCCCACCCTGTTTACATTTAATTAAAGCAATGGATGGATTAAAGCCTCTGACAAGATCCTGTAATGTTTGCGGAGGTGTTTACGTAGCTGGGCACGATCCAAACAGTGACCACTGGTCACATCCAAGTGCTAGACACACCTAATACACAAGCCTCTGTGTACTGTCACATGTACAGGGATGGGGTAGAGTAGCTATGAGTAACAATGGATCAGAATCTATTTTGAGGTAAGACTTGCAGGATGGGTCCAGTGGGGGATTTCTATAGCAGACAATCTGCAGCAGACCACGCTACTGCCCAAAGAGACAATAAAGGACAGATTCTGCTGCGACTGTGTGGCTGAAAAGCTGCATTGACATTGCGTTTTGAAACGCAGTACAACAGCTGAGGAGAGGGAATTTGCATAATTACATTACTGTTAACATTTGTGTTTAAAAAACTCAATCGTTAACACTGTGTTAATGCACGTGTTGACATTATATTAACAAAATACACGCAATAACGCAATGTTAATTTATGTGTTAATAGTGAATTGTGTAAACACAAATGTTAACAGCAATTTAATTAGGCAAAACTCTCTCCAGCTGTTGTATCGCGTTTCAAAACACAATGGGGGACATTTACTATGGTGTTTCCGCCAGTTTTGTGGCGCTCTCACCACATGTTCTGCTCTCCGACCTATTTATTAGCTGTCGGGGACAGAAAAAATGCCTTTTTCCGTCTGCTCCGACTCTTCTCCGAAAAGGGGCGTGGCTTTGGCGGAGTGGAAACTCAGACACAATTACTATGTGTCGCAGCCCTTTTTGGGCGGTGTAAACTGACGGAAAGTAGACCAGAAGAAAACTGGTCTAGCAGGGACTGATGGACACATTTCTGGTGCTCGGGACAGATTTTGTCCCAGGGACAGAAAATAGTCTCGGCGCCAGAAATGTCTCTGCACAGCTCCACAATATTAAATGTGTCTCTTCTTACCGAGAGCAGGTCGGTAACAAAGCCAATGCAGACACCGACACTGTAAGTAAATGTCCCCCAATGTAAACCTCACGTGTAAACAATAATTGCCATGCTACAGACTTGCAATGTTAAGGCTTATTCACACAAGTCTGTCCATTGCACTTCTGTTAAAAACAGATCAGTTTTGTTTCCACATCCGCTTGTTTTTACTCCACAAAAAAACGCTAAAGTGATATTCTAATCTGGATATTCACATTGAGTTTTGAAAGGCATTACAACAGCTGAGATGAGGTGATTTGCCTAATTACATTACTATTAACATTTGCGTTTACAAAATGCAGTGTAAATGCGTTGTTAACACGTGTGTTAAAGCATTAACAAAGCGCAAGTGTAAATGCATTGTTAACACGCATGTTAACACCGCGTTTACACTGCGTTTTGTAAACGCAAATGTTTATAGTAATGTAATAAGGCACATAGCCTCATCTCAGCCGTTGTAATGAGATTGTTGATTTTTTTTAATGGGAAAATTCTCTTAAAATAAAAACACCAAATAGCATTCTACAAAACCTGAATGTTGTAAAATAACTACATTCCTATAAAACAATCACAAGGCATTCTCATGCCTGCCAGCAGTCCTACAACGTGCCCCCTGGTCAGCCGCGCTCTCACCAATCCCGCTCTCCTGTGTACAGCTATTTATTATGGGAAAATGTAATGTTTGCTGATTAAAATGGAGAAAGTCATAATCACAGTCATTGAGAGAATTTATGTGGTTGAAAATGAAGTGTCATGGGACTTTGTTTTCATGAAAGTCAGTTCTAAGGATATCATTAGCCTGGGAAACATGGAGCAACAGCCTCCCCGCTGCCAGAATGATACATGGAAACTTCTGTCTTCAGGAATTCCTTATAAACAGCAGTGATTAACACATGAACCAACAACAGTGATCCCCGCTATAGTGTTCCCAGCCCTGACTACAAATGGCTGTTTTATGGCCGATCACTATTAAACCGACTACATATAGGCACATGGGTTCTACCATAAAATAGCAGTATACCAACATTATCGGGCTCCATTCACACTGAGAAGCTGTTTCCAATTATAAAGTAAAGGTGCATCGCCGGCTCCATTGTACTGTAGATAGCCATTGCCATAATAAATTAGTTGTGATTAAATCACTTTACCAATGGGTAAAATCCAAAGTGACGATGAACCATTAACCACAACACATGCTAATTATTTTAACGGAGCATGAAATTTAGGCTTAAGTTCAGACTGACGTTCTGATTTCCGTTTCTAGCTTCCGCTTAAAAAAGTAAGAAACGGAAATTGAATGCATCCGTTATAAATTCCATTGAAATCAATGCAGTTTTAAATGTAATTTATTGTCATCCATCAGACAGTCATCCAATATTCTTTTACAGAAAAAATCACAGATGATGCCTGAGTGACCATAGCGGATGACATTAAGTTATTTTTTACATTTAAGTCCATGGGGACGGATAGTAAGTGTCAGTTTATACCGTTTTTTCTTTTAAATGAAGAAATGATAGAAATAAAAGACTGATAGAGATAGACAGAAATAGTGAATATAGATAGAAAATAAGTGATAATTTGAGAAACCCTGACCAGCTGAGCTCCATACAAACCATTCCAGATTCTCCTACTCTCCACTGCATTCCTGATACACCATGCCTGGACCATGCCTAGATCATGCTTGGATCATGCCTAGTTCATGCCTGGACCGTTTTATTTTCCCGGATGTCACCCTGACACATCCTTTTCAGTGGACCCATCATGCACATAAATGCTTTTTTCACTGATCTATGTGGTGGTTGTAGAAAGCTCAGAGCAAGTCCTATACCTGCACTTGTTGCAGATCAAACCATCTATTGGAACGCAAAAAAACTGTACGTTGTCTGTGTTTGCGGAACACAATGATGTGACCCTTTAAGGGGCTGGGACAAGCCAGTGACATCATTTGCTAGCTTTTTATTGTAGATCTGCAAAAAACAGATGACACAGTGACAGCAAAACAGACCACAGATCTGAAAGTGACCCCCTTGGCTCTGCTTTCTAACAATGGGAGGGACATTGGGGCACATTTACTAAGAACAATGTTAACTGCACTAAATGCAGTTTGCCTGGGTATAGTGCTGGATGCGCCACGTTTTGCATGAATTTGGTGCTCCCTGCACTGCCCGACAGAGTACACCATCTTTTTTTTTTGGTACGCATTTCTGTTGGACTCATGTTAAGTCTGGCGCACAGTCTGACTGAGCCCCGTTATGCCCTTAATTTGTGTCTCATGATGACTAGTGCAACAGCACCACAAAAGGTTTGCGTGCGACGCTATTCTTTCTCGGACACTTCTTAAATATCTGTGTAAGCAGTTTGCACTAAAAAGAATGTCCAAAGTCCCACAGAAAACTGGCGCACGTCCCCTAGTTAATGTGCCCCATTATGTATCATTTGGATCCTGCGCCACTAAGGGTGATGCCATACATGCCGTTTTGAACCCATTTTTAATCCATTTTTAAACCGTTTTGAATCTGTTTTTGGCCCGTTTTTAAGCAAAAACCCCCACCCCCTTCATCTTCCCTAAACCACCCCTTTAATTTTGCTAAATGATCCCCCTATCTCTATTAATTTTTGCTGAAAGCAAAGGCTTTTCAATAGTCCATTACTTAGCCAATAATTTGACTTCTACAGGTGGCAGTCTAGAATCTGATCAGTTTGCAGCGCAACTTTATAGAATGTGAAATAGAGAGGTTGTAAAGAAGTGTTTCCAATAATAAACTCATCAAATGAAAAGGAATCAAGGTCCTAATTTATTCTTTAAAGTGGCTCCAATGACGGAGCTTCAACACTCACATGAGGCTCACTGGTTCCTCCAAACTAGAGTCTGCACCACAGCAGCTGGAAAACAAACAAGTGACAGGTGCTGCGAAGAGGGTCCAGCAAAATGTCACCAAGAACTAACAACTCTGAGTAAACAGATAAACCTTAAAGAAAAATCTGCCACCAAATGCCAAGGCCAAGCAAAACAAGACCTTTTACAGTTTAATTGAATTATTTAGATTTTTTTGTCCTGCAATGCGAAGAATTTATTATTTAGATTGAAAAATGCAATGTTATGTTTAATTCTTTTATGGAAGGAGAAAATTCCCAGATGGAAACACATATCACTGGTCTGAACCCAATATTGCAGATCAGTCCAGTGATACAGTGTACGGTCAGGGAAATCCATCCAGTGCTCTGAGTGTTTTTCCCGGATCGAAGTGGGCACCTGCCTTAGGTAAATCTCTTGGTTTATTTTGCTCCACTGACTACAATGAGGAAACAGACATTTATAATGGTGTGAGATTAGTTAGCCGACTCGAGCAAGAACACTCAGCCACCCTGCGTCTATAACATGTGTGTGAATGTGGCGTTACAGAAATACGTTTGGTGCCCCTCCACCAGTCTTCAGAATGCAGGACCCCCAAATTCCATCCTGCCTAAGAATATATCAAGAAGTTGAAATGTATCTCACTCCATTTGTCTTTAGCTCTTCAATTTGTGCACCAAAAAATACTGTCGGAAACATAGAAGTGCAAAAAAAGTATTTGGATTGCCAAGCTGCACTCATATTGAGCAAAATATGAATGTCATAAAAGGACCAATACTGCGATGTTGACACTTCATAAATATATTGCACAAGGCGAGGTATGGTGGAAAAAACACAGCGGAAAGTCAATAATGAATGCCCCCCTATGATTTCAGAGACCAGATAAAGAGTTTCTATGCACCAAATTCATATTGTGTGTTGCTGTGATACCCGTGGTTATGGATTTCAGATTATGGCAGCCTGAAAATATCTTTTTACAGCGATCATCTTTGATCTGGATTTTCCTAAGTGGTGGTAACCTATGAGCATCTCTGATTAGTAAAGAGGTGAGGTGAGGCTCAGCGCACAAGAAGAGCTGATGATGCCCCTTTACCATTTTGACAATGAAGACAACGAGATTTTTTTTCTTTTTGCCTTGGAGGGAAAAGCTCTTAAAAAGAGACGTCCCTTTGATTCCTCAATCGCAAACAATCTGTTTTGGGTAATGTGTTCCTTCCCAATTTTCTGAAAGAAGAACTTTTCTCTTCACCAGATCTAGAGAAGATTACACAAAGCACAATGCTGGTTTTGTGAAAGGAAATCGCTGCTCAGAAGTCATCCAAATGATGTTTACCCATAAATAGATGAATAGAGAAGACAAGAATAAATCAAAGATTTTTAAAATATTGCATTTCAAATTGCTTCTATGAAACCATTCATGTGGTAAATAAAGTGCATACAGTCTCTTTATCTTAGATGGCAACAATCAATAGTACGTCTGGTGTAGAAAACATCGAAAACATGTGCCAAGACACAGGGCTATGTAAGGAGCATGCTCTTGCCATGGC
This sequence comes from Engystomops pustulosus, assembly GCA_019512145.1. Classification (NCBI taxonomy): domain Eukaryota; kingdom Metazoa; phylum Chordata; class Amphibia; order Anura; family Leptodactylidae; genus Engystomops; species Engystomops pustulosus. Next base: position 27,548,772 of record CM033649.1, on the reverse strand, counting down.
CATTTTTGTGTTACACTACTTGTCCAATAGTATTCACACACCGCCTGTACCTACAGTAGCTGCTTAGCAATGTTAGCCACACACATTGCTAACAGGTGAAGAAAAGAATGACTTGTACTGAGGAATTCAATAACCTAAAATCCTCCAGCCAAAGCTGCTCTGGTGTAGTATCTGTGAAATAGGGGGAGCGTATGGTTTTGTAGTGCATCTTGGAGAGGTAAGTAGATGGAATATCCTGTAAACCAATTACAGACTTCTAACAATTGGCTAGTTAAAACAGGGACCGGCCCAAAATTTACAGGAACACCCTTTAAGGCCAAATCAGCTTGGATTGTTACTGCAAATTCCCCCAAATTCAGGCAAGTTTGGGAAGATTGACAAGCAAGTATAAAAGCTTATCTAGCATGACTATGGTGTATAATATTATCAAATAACCCAAAACAAGAAGTACCGTACATGGAAACATTTAATGATGAAATATAGATTTTGTGATTAAACGCAGTGTACATTTAATGCATACGCTGAACATATCTACTCTCATGTACAATTTGCTAGACGTCAGATCATGAATTAGCCAACTGTACAGATTGGTAAAATATAGACTGGTAAAGTAGAAGCATCACATACTATAAAACATATACCATGCAGTATACTGTATATTTATCATGAAGAATACATCAGAGAATTCTCGCACAATCGCTACAATGTAAACATCCAATATTTAATGGAAACAAAGTGTGAACACGTCCTATGTACATGTCCCGTAAACCTTTTCCTATCCTGTTATAATAATCTTCAGCACAGGAAAAGGCCAGGATAATTGACCTTACTGAGGTCACTGCCATCACATGGAGTGAATGTACATTACTGGAATAATGAGGGGAAGAAGCCTCTGTCAGACTAGATAGCAGGTCGTATCACAAGCCGTATCACAGGCCACATGTAGCTAATGCAACCGCACATATATATAATGAATGTCCTGTGTCTATTTTTGATGCAATGATTCATAGGCTTCAGCTGTGTTCTGAAAATATTAACCCCCTAACTACCATGTATACCACTGCCCAAAATACCCCAAATTACATTAGACCCATTTGTGCAGTTCACAGACAGTAACAAGAAAAGACTATGCGACTGGTTATTTATACTCCGTGTAACGGAAAAACTCCTATTAGATAAAAAATGCAGAAATGTATCATCCAGCGCGCTACATAGTGACCCACTTCATGAGCTGACACTGCATCCATTCACACAGCACATACTTGACATCTGTAGGAAATAAGCCTGTGCACAATGGGGCGAGCCTGCAAAAAGCTACATGTAGGGGAGACAAGGACGCTCTCTGGGAATCACATCCACAGGAAATGACAGAATTAAAAGGAAAATGATGAAATGATAAAGAGATGTCAATGCTAAGTAATCAGTACCGGGCCCATTTACATTCTGTGATTTCTTCAGAAATGTCAGTATTAGTAAATGAATTCTTTGTGAAATTTCTAATTTGTAAAATCTTCTGTTATGATTATGTCTTGTACTATTCCATTTTAAATGAATTTGGAATTTTAGATTTAATTGTCAGGTGGGAGTTACTTTTCCTTTGTCAAGGGGGTGTGTGCTTTGGTTCTAGGCATATGAAGCATGAAGAAAATGGTGGCACTCGCCTAGTAAAAGTCCATAATCTTTATTCAAAGATGGAGGAGCAGCAGGGGATTACCGGATTGGCTGGATCGGAAGGACTTTTACTAGGCGAGTGCCACCGTTTTCTTCATGCTTCTTATGCCATGAGATAACTTCTATTCCTAATGCTATACTGCTGAATATAATATAAGTTAATGCATCTGCTTCTACTCCAAGCGCTAAAGGTCTGTCCAGTTGTTTAAAGGGAAAGTGTTTGTAGGTGTTGGAGTATGTCTATTGGTACTGATTTGACAGAACCACAGAGACACATCTCAAGTCTATAATTTACTTAGGCTTCAAGCAAATCTTAAGGCTCCCATAATGCACTTCTCTATTTAATTGATATATAGGCAGTGGTTCAACATCCATGAGGCAAGTTGAGCCTCTCGCCTCAGACAGCAGCGGCTGCAGCAAGACGGGGGGCAGCATGAGAGGGGCCATCATCAGCTAAAAAACAGGTCCTGGCACTTAAATATATTGGGACACATTTACTTACCTGTCCGAGGAGTTCACAGAAAGTGCATTGTTCCGACGATAATGCACTGTGCCGCGATTTACTAAGATCGTGCGCCCGATTTCCTGCATGTGTCGCTTCCCCCGCTCAGGTCCGCCAGAGTTCACCTTCTTCTTCCCGGTGCATGTAAGTGCTTGATCGTGCGACACAATTTAAAAGTTAAATCCTGCGCTCAATCCAGTTTAATACCTGTCCCCGCGGAGCAAATCTCGAAATGTCTGAAAACCTTAGTCAATAAGCCCCAGTATCTCTTCACATCTTAAGTCAGCAAGGGTTTGAAACACTGCATGCAAAACACATCTACCGAAAAAATTACCTGATATATTAATATTGGACAGTGCAGTGGAGGGGCAATCTATAGCTGGCCTCAGAAGCAGAATATTTAGGTTCAGCGCGGCATATGGGGAGTCCATCGTTCCCTGCTCTGCTATAACTTTAAATTGTATTGGCATCCACTGATACAGTTTATGATTGTGTCATATATCTTCCTGGTTTCTCAACCAGCCCGGGAGAATCAGCTGCATCCTACAACTGCTTTGGACCCCTATGATCACCAGGACCCCAAGCAATTGCTTTAGGTATAAATCAGCTCCTATGTGCGTGTGCTGGCTGAATGTACAAAAGAACACAACGTATAGAGAGAAGCAATGTTCCATGATAGTAAAGTAGTGATGTAATGTTTCTATATAAATATTACCCACTTTAATAAAAAAAAATGAGAAATGACCTGATATTAGGTTGCTCAGTCATGCCAGGTCAATATACTAAGTACCATACAAGACATAACACCATGTATCACAGTAACAGCCTATACATCATTGTCATGAAGTGTCAGAAGTTATTAATGACCACGACTTATGGGGTTGTCTGTAGGATCACGGTTTAATAAATAAGAGTACTATCACTCACTGCATCAAAAAACACAGATTCATGTTCCCATCATTTCGATTACTAATGGATGGGAACCAGACGCCGGTTCAGATGCGGTCACTACATTACTACTGCAAAACTGCTGCACAAGGAAAATTGTGAGTAAAGCGTGAAGTATTACTCATGGCCAGCAGGTGGCGCCATCATACAGCATCCAAGAAAAATCTGCCCCCACTGTAACTCACTGTGAAGTACATTCACCATAAATCCTGAACAACAAGTTTAATAAAGCAGGTTTATAAATCTGAACTAAAACTAGGGATCCGATTTGAATTAACATTTCATCTCCAATAGTTGGGAAATGGGATAAAATGGGAATTGATGTGGGCAGGAATCATCTCCATGCTATGTATATTATACATCAGAACTTGATCCAACTTTAGTTCTCTACACTTAGTCATCAGAGCTGATGTATGACTAGATCTGACAGAAATGACTGAATCTGTTATTGCTATACCAGATGTTACTAGATGCTGTGTGCTGAGCCCGCAGGATCCATCTGGTGGTGGACACTATGGGGCTTATTTACTAAGGTTACTTTTGTAGGATATTCTGACGTTTTCGGGACTTGTGATTGTGGCGCATCAGCTCTGGCTTTCAGGCTTGCGACAGAAATCGGGGGGCGTGCCGTCGGACAATCCAACTGATTCGTACTGAGCGCAGGATTTAAGTTTCAAATTGTGTCGCATCCAATGCAATTACATGCACCAGGAAGAAGAAGGTGAACTCCGGTGGACCTGAGCGGGGAAGCGACACATGCAGGATATCGGGCGCACAATCTTAGTGAATCGTGGCACAGTGCATTATCGTCGGAGGGAACGGGTAAGTAAATGTGCCATGGAGAAAACAACCACGTGTCAACCGGTGATCATTCAGTGTCGGAATAAATACAAATACAGATTTGGAAATGTCTTGCTACAACTTCATGTAATCATAGAAAACCAACTCAGTAAAACATTGAAGATTTTTACATAATAAAAGCCTCCAAAATTGCCTTAAAAATTTAGGAAAGTTAATGGAAAGCAGGATAGACAACATCCTCACACTGCTGTGCCATTTCCTCTTTGTACTGCACAGCTCCTCCCCTTTTCTCTAGTAAAAGCTGTAGCAGAGGGAGTATTGGTTCGTATTGAAGAGACCCAATGGATCTATGGAGACTTGTTCAAAAGTGAAAAGTATGCAAATTCATTCATGTCCTCCAAATCAGTGACTCCTTTAAAAGAGAGTGTGAGGCTTCTCTTAGCTTATTTGCATATAGATATTATTAAAGGACATCTACCACCAGGATGAAAGACTGTATGGAAATGTAACTCCTATGGAGCCTGAAGCCCCTCAGGCTCATTAACTCATTTGCAGTCCTTCATCCTGGTGGTAGATGCCCTTTAAACTTAATGGAGTTAGCTCCCCCTAGTGGCTCAAAGAAGGCTTGATGATTATGGCAAGTATAGTACAAGAATAACTACTATTTTAAGAATTTACTTAAATACTTAAATATTTATCATGGAACAGGAGTTTTGTATAAATGGGTTTTCCAGCCACATCAGGTGAACATGGAGGTACCAGTGGTGGGACCCAAGGATAACAAGAATGGGGGTCTGTTCAAATGAATGGAGTGACAGGTCGGACATGTGCTGCTGCTCCATTCACTCTCTATAGCACTGGTGGAAGTAGTGGTTTACTGCACTTTGTCATCTCCATCAACACCATAGAGATGAATAGGGGAGCAGCAGGCACAAGTCCGACCAACTGCTCTGTTTATTGTGGGCCCCTTATTCTTGTGATCTGTAGGGTAACACCTCAGCAAGTTACTGTAAGAGGTTAGGGGAAAACTTGATGTTGTTGGACAACCCCTTTAAACAAACCTCCTGACACATTAAACATATTCAGTGGTAGAGATTTATCAGAAGTGTCTGAGTGCAGAACTGTTCTAGTTGTCCATGGCAACCAATCAGAGCTCAGCTTTCATTTTAAAAAAGCTGTAGAAAAATGAAAGCTGAGCTCTGAATGGTTGCCATGGACAACTAGAAAAGTCTTCTTTCTCTGATAAATCACCCCATTTATTTTTAAATCCTAGGTAGATAGTTAGTTAGTGTCATTCATAGTCATCAGGTCTTCTTTCAGCCACCACTAGGGGGACCCACACAGATGATAGATCCTGGAATGAAAACTGATGTGTTGGACAACCCCTTTAAGAACATTTCTCCAAAATACAGAACAAAAAAAATTAGCACTCAACAAAAAAAAAGTGTGCTTTGTTTTCCAGGGCATTAGCTGAGATTGGCATGCCCTACATTGCCTATATTTAGCTTGCAGCCGCTTGACTATTGAGGTAATAAGCTCAGATTCAGTACAGTACAGTTACTCATTCACAGCCCAGGCTGATCCTTTGTCCCACGAAGGGGGGGATGGTCCTCGTCCTGTGGGATGTGCACACACAGGCAAAAAAACCTACAGCACCAGCTAATACGTCCATTATCCGCCTCATACACCGAGCACTAATCTCACATGGGGACAACGTGCTATTGTTATAGCAAATCTCTTTCCATGGCTTGTTAGCAGACAGGCTCAGGGCTGTGCCCACTGTTTGTACTGTGCGGATAAAGGGGAATTGTGATGGAACAATTACACGGGAAGCATCACAAGCCTGGAGACAAAATGGGGTTAATGGGATGTGCACGCCACTACTAACCGGGGTCCAAATCACCAAATCACAGGCGCCCAGATGCTGGGTTATCTCTGCACCACAGCTAAGCCTAGAAAAATGGTGCCGTGTTTAATATAAAAGGAAACCTATCATCAGGAATACACTAACTGAGGTATTACTGGTGTTAGATACCTTCATGTCTACTAGGCCCTGCACTGCCTCTACCTAATCTCTTCCCCCTAACTAACTTAAATAAACTAACTTAACTAAACTTTATTTATCTTTTACGCAAACACCCTCGATCATAGCGCTCTCCGCTGGAGTGTTTTTTGATGCCAGCTTAGATACGATCTTGAGCCGGCATCAGGTCTGTGTCCAGTATATTGGACACTGAGCATTAAAGCCCAGGGCTCTGTGTCCAATACTGGGGCATGGAGTAGCCTGGTGGAGCACTGGGAACTAACACTGCTCCGTGCCACTGTAGCCTTGAGGTTTCACCTCCCGCCATGGAACTGCAGCGCTCTTCGGATACTCCGCCCATCACATATGCACAATAATTATTGCTTATCTGTCGGCACGGACTTCGGAGCCAAAGATCTCTGCGGGCAGGGAGGAGAGACTTCAGAGGCTACAAGGGCGTGGTGTAGCCTTAGCCCTTGGCACTCGGACAGGTAACTCCAAACCCCAGTAGCTTCTGAAGTTCATTTGCATAAAAGACAGATAACATTTTTTAGTAAGTTCGGGGGAAAAGATTAGGTAGAGGCAGTGTAGGGCTTAGTAGACAGAAAGGACACTACAATCAGTAATTACCTCAGTTAGTAAAATCCTGATGATAGGTTTCCTTTAAAGAGGTTCCTGTCCTTTACCAACTCCAACTCCTTTAGAGGGGCTGTCCAGTCATTACAAGTTTCCCCCCTTTCCAGAAGACAGGGAATAACTTGCTGATCAGTTGTGGGATATTAACACATGAAGAAAACAGGAGTTTAGGGAATCCCCAAATGAACAGAGAAGGAAGACAAATATGTGCCTTCCTCTCTATTCATTCTCAATAGAGATAACCGATTGCATTACTTCCGCTACCTCCGTCAGTGCCATAGACCGTGAATGGATCAGCAGTATGCATATCCAATCTGCCACTCCATTTATTTGGGGTACCATGGACGCCTGTTCTTGTTATATGTGGGGGTACCACCACTGGGGCAAATTAGGTCCTGTTTTGCCGTATAATGACTGGTAAACCCTTAAAGATGATAACTGTAAACTAGAGGAAATGTATGCATAAGCATTAAAGGAAATCTACCATCAGAATCCATCATGTTAACCAGGGACACTTACTCATAGATTGAGGCAACATGACTGTGGTAATCTTCTTATATTTGTTATCCATGGACTAAAAATTATAAAATTAAACTTCACAATTATTCTAATAGGGCTCTGAAGGGCTCTGATGGGTGTTTCCTGAGCCCCTCAGTGCTATTGTTTCACAGGCTGTTTCAATGAGCAGAGCAGGTGTCCCCTCTCCCTGCACTTGCTAGATTACACAGGCAGAGGGAGAGCGCTGGGGGTTAGGTGAGACATGTTCTGCTCATTGTAACAGCCTGTGAATCTACAGTACTGAGCAATTAGCATAATCTTAAAGGAAGGAGATCATGGATAACAAATATAAGAAGATTACCACAGTCACGGTGCCTGGATCTATGAGTAAGTGATCCAGTTTATCATGATGGATTTTGATGGTAGATTTTCTGTAAACATATACATTTATTTACAATGGGACTGAATGGGATACAAATGCAGCGTAATAGGCTTCTGTATAACCTTTCCATAAAACAGAAGTCATAAGCGCAGTATAAACAGAGCCTTCAGAATGTCTTAAACATCCCTAGTGACAGTGTAATATTAAGTACATAGAAGATAGAAATCTTTATTCTATATGTATCTTACCTTAACATATTCCATCGAAAATTCTGGCGACTTATGGTCCCTAAAATAAATGTAAAAACAAAACAAGCGTCAGTAAAAGAAAAAAAAGAAGACGCTAAATGCCGAAAATGAGCCGAGCTGGAAAGAAAGTGACTTTACAAGCTGCACAATGCATAATCGAGGATGTAACCGTAAAAATTCCTCTCTCGTTACAATGTTATTCATTATACAGCACAACATTCTAGTTTTCAAGGCTGAAACGTCCTCATTAACTTACTATAGTTATTAGCCATGAGGGTGACATTGTAGCCGTATCCTGCTGCAGACGGATCCCTAAATCTCAGCAGAAGACGTCCATTTGTTTAATTTTATTCCTCTATTGTTATAGCACCAACATATACCACAGCACTGAATATAATGGTGTTTTATATGAGACACTTATCCATAAGTAACCATATCTGCTTTCAATTTTGAAATGGTCCACAGATGAGAATCAGATACTTTTCTTTATGATTGGTTTTCCAAAAATGAACACCCACTGACGTGCACCCTAGTCCTAGTGCAAGGCCTGCTTAAAGGGTCATACATTGGCCTACATTTACTGAGAACAGTGCAAACTAGTTTGCCTGTGTATAGTGCAGGGTGCACCAGATTAAGGATTTCTGCAGAACAGGCGCCCCCTGCACTGCCCCGACCGAGTGCACCACTAATTTTTTAGTGCACCTTTGACCTAAGGCGTGCAAAACATTTATGTCGGTCTTTGCATGGTAAATCTGGTGCACAGTCCCACTGAGCACCGAAATGTCCCCTTCAGTGCAGAGATTTGCGTTGCTTGAAGAACAGTGGAGCCGCACCACAAAACAGTCACGTGTGACACAAATGTGAATCGGTCACTAAATATCTGTGCAAGAGGTTTGCACCTAAAAGAACATGCAAAGTCCGACAGAAAACTGGCGCACGGTTTTCTGTTTTTAAAAAAATAGTTCATTTGCACATCTGTTTGCAATTTCATGATCGATGATGTGTACACAACACTATTCCTAATGAACATCACAATCCCTACACCCCTGGTCCATCACGCAGTTGGTACTAAGTTTATACCCAATGGCGCATTTACCCATAATGCAACGAATGACTTGAGGCTCCACATGCAACAATTTTCTTGGAACAGTTTGTAAATTAATAGTAGGTTCCAGGAGTTGGGATATAGCAGGGCGCTGACCCACATTCTCCCTGTGAGAATGAATCTGGTTGTACCATCCCGGCCAATACAGTTTGAAGCTATGGCAGAGAATAACAGACTCTATGCAGAGACATCACTTTCCTTGGGGCCCCTGTGCTGCCATATTCACCCACAAAACCTTTTATCACCAATTGTGGAATGAGAAAAATTCCATCAAACCCAAATCCTATCTAACCTGCCTTCAGCCAATTAGTACAAGTTCATTGTTCCAGAGTTTATAGAGTGAATGCGAAATGTTAGAATAACATAGAGCCAAGCACGTTAACATTTCAGTTTGTGGAGTAATTGGGGGGCCCTTGATTAACATGAGGATTGAATGAGATTGTAAAAAAGAGAGGGGTCAATGGAAGAAAATAAAAAAGAAAACATCACTCTCTCTCGAACAACTATGAGATCAGCAGCTGAAATGGCATCCAGGAAGTCGGGTGCACTAGGCAAGGCTGATTTCAGAAGACGACAACTTAAGCAATTGTTTATGCTCCTCTTTCTTAACCCCCTCCCCCTTCCCAATCTAATTGTGAAGCTGTATCCATGGAAGAGTCAGACCCTGTTGTATTACGATGCCTGTAGATGTGTCCATTTTAGAGATAAAAAATAATAATTAATCTTTATTTATATAACGCCATCATAGTCCACAGCGCGTTACAAATCATGGGGGACAAAGAAAGACAAAATAAGACATTACAGAGTGATAACATGGCCATATGAAACAATAGGAATTAGGGTTCCGCTTGCAAGAGCTTACAATCTGTGAAAATAGAAATAATCGCCAGGAATTGCGAGCACCTTCTTGCCCCGCGCCTGCACACTCCCTAGACCATGTGGCCTTTGTGAAAAGCTATTATTGGGCACCAGCGCAGCAACCTACCTAAGCCTCTTGATGTATCGGTGGTGATGTGTGTGTGTGTGTGTGTGTGTGTGTGGAGGGGCTTCCATCATTTGCTGGCGCTTGTGATAAATCTGCCCCCCTGAATATAATCTTGTTATCAGGTATTAGCTTATCATTTAGGTTATTTATTGTACCAAAAGAAATAGATCCTAGTGACCAATAACCATCTCTCATCTCACATCGAAATAAATGTTTGGGAACCACCTTTGGGTCACATAAGCTCCCTTTCATGTAAATGGGAGGTAAGCTACAGCGTCTCTGTTTGGCCACTACACAGTGAATGGAGCTGTCTGATTCCTGTCTTATTCTCTATTTATCAGCTTCTCTATCACAGCTAATCTTTGTGGCTGCTGGGTATTGGACTCGGTAATCTATATTTTTAGCCCAGAAAACCTCTTGAAGATTTAGAAGTCACAAACAATTTTAAGTACAAGGTAGCATTGGTCACTTTGCCTATATAACCAGGCAAAGACTCTTTCAAAAATATATACAAGGTTTCCACAGCCTGGACTTTTTCAATATTTTCTTGGCTATGCCAGTAGTGTATAATGTCAGAACATAAAACTTTGCATTATTTTTGAGATTTCAGATGTTCCTCTTGTGACGGTGTCCTAGAGCTACCATTACAGACAGATACAGTATATTAGCTCAGATTAACTATGTGTAATGTTCCACTTTCATGGTGCTGTCTTACCCTAACTTTTGGAGCATCTGGAGTTTTTGTTTCTGGGAGTTTGTCCTGACGTTTCCCATTTGTAGAATAACATGTGAGCGAGGACAAGCTCCACTCGAAGTCTAAGGGACAGACAAAGATCACCAAGCCCTTGCTCTATTAAACGGGGAACATTTTATCCCCCATTTTCATGAATGGTAAAGGCCCCAGCATGGGTTATCAGACACTTACAACCAATGCTGTGGGACTAACCCTAAAAAAGTTTTACTATAAACCAAACAGCAAAGCTCATAATGACTGCTGCATTATCATATGAAAACCGCTTCACAGTCAATAGGATAACTAATTTACACCATAAAAGGATGTTTTTAAAGGTAAGTTGTTATTTGGAGAATTTTGCACAGAAAAAATAAAGTTATGTCAGAGGTTAGATCCACTTGGTAGATGTCGCTGCCGCACTTTTAATATGGTCAAAACATAACCTTTATACTGTAAATGGTTCTGTGTAAACTGAGCCAAGACTCCCTTAGAAGCTTGTGAATTATTGTACACTAGAAACCTTCAGGGCCCAACTTTGGGTCAGGTCAATCAATTGTGGATTAACCTGGAAAAGTTTGGCGTTCACAGTGTCGCTGCCTCATTGCAATAAGACAACCACGTCATGAATTAATATTGTCTTAGATTTTATTCATAGAACATGACAAAGTGTTTCAACATTGCAAAAAAGTCTTATTCAGGTCTAATAAGAACAAATAAACATCAGATAACGTGATACAATTGTGTCTAAATACTTGTTTCTCATCAGTAAGGAGAAGAATCCTAGCTTCAATGGTTCTGCCTCATACACGGAAGGTTAACCATTCTTATCAACCTGAAGAAGACATCATTTCAATGTTGAAACGTGTCATGTTGTTACTTCGATAAAAATTCACTAAGGCAATTTTGTGTCTTTCTCATCCTTTTCCACAACTGTGAACTTCCAACTTTTCCAGGGCCTTCTACAATTTGGAGCAAATTTTACATTATTATAAAATCAGGAGTAGTTTCTAACATGAGTTGCCACCATTAACTCAGATCACCGGACCTGAAAGAGAAAACCAAGACAAGTTTGGCTATTGGGCATTCTTTTTTTCCAGTGATGGCAAACCTTTTGGAGACAAGCGTTGGAGTGCCCATGCTACAACCAAAACCCTTGTATATGTCGCAAAGTGCCAACATGACAATTTAAGCAGTAACTTATTGCTTCTTACTGTAGCACAGGTTTTATTCGTATTGGCCTTCTGAATTCACCATTACAATAGAAAGATGATGGAGAAATTTGGATTGTAGCTTCCCTCCAGGGACCCCTGAAGAGAGAGAATCAGGGGACCCAGAGCAGGAGCTCCATTGACAATCCATCTCTATCCATACCTTCTCGCTCCTCCTGTAGTCCTGGCAGCCAAGGATGTTGCTTTAAAATAGCGGTGAGCAAGCGGTGAGCATGACACTTCCTGGGCTGTATTGGATCACAGGAGAAAGCCTTGAGTCATAGCTGGCAAACTCTGTGTTGGGGTGAAGACCTGGGTGCCCATAGAAAGAGCTCTGAGTGCCACCTCTGAAACCCGTGCCATAGGTTCGCCACCACTGTTCTATACCATACGTAACTTCAACACACCTTTAAAAGTTCTCCAATTTAGAGAAGTCACTTAAATGTTCTAGTATGGAGAATACTGAGAAGGAATTACGTACATTTCCTCACTAAACATTTATACAAAGGGTATCATAGCTAAAGAACCAAGGAGTCATGATGTCCTCAAAGAGAATGTTCCATCCCACTGCCTTAATCCGGCTCCTAGTAGTGAGCTGTAACCTTGATCAGCCAAGAACAAAACCTCAAGTTCACTACAAAAATAACACTGTAAGTACAAAAGAAAAAGTGCTGCAATACAACATTTGGAAAGTATGTGTCGGTGACCACAAGGCTCCAAAATGGTCAATCCCCTGGAATCTGATCATCTGTAACGGATTGCTAAGATTTACATACAATGGAAATTCATCTTAGGGAAATTGTGAAGCATTGGCAGGGCTCTGACATCTCATGGATATGATGTTTGCAGATGTAGATGCAACACAAAGAGGCCCTGCTCTACATTACTAAGGTATTTGCAAGATACACAAGACGTATTGGGTAAATCCACTCCTCAATACTGGAGCCAAATCTTATGCTCTACCAAGGAAGGAGCGGACGGGACTGTAGCCCCACAAGTGTTATGACTGCAGTTTTCTCTGTAATGTGTATGTTATGATGCATTTCTCATGCCTAGACGTGGATTAAAGTTTGGACTTGTCTGTCTTAAAGCAAAAGCGATGGATGACACCGCTACCAGGTCAGTATCAATGTTCTAATCTGTAGAGAGATTTAACACTTTGTCAGCCACAGACAAAAGAAGTCTGGGAAGATACATTGGCTGCCTTTATGTGAGACCCCTCGGGGGTCAGAAGGAGCTATTTTCACACACACTTTTCAGATGGGGCTTTTGTCTCCATCAGACTACAAAAGCCCCAGGTTTACGAGCCGCAGTGTAGCGCTTCATGCTAAAGAACTCCACAATGAAAGTGACATTTTTTTTCTATTTTCCCAAGTCTTCAGCCGACTCACAGAATAGCAATAATAATAAAATCTCAAAATAGCTTCAGACAAAGGAAATTCCTCACAATGGGAAGCTTAGTACATTGAAATAAACCCAAATAAGTGTCCATTTAAAGATGCATCATTCAAGCAAAAAAATAAAATGTATGTTTCCTGTAGTTAGTAATATCGGAACCATTTTTGGCTCAGAATTGCAGGCGAGACCCCCATTCACAAGGGGGTATTCACCATATAAAGGTAATATTACTTACATTGCACCAGCCCAGAGACTAGAGATAAGCAAACAAACAAAATTCCTCACAATGGGAAGCTTAGTACATTGAAATAAACCTAAATAAATGTCCATTTAAATATACATCAGTAAAGCAAAAAAACTGCTTATGTTTCCTGTAGTCAGTATTACCTGGACAATTTTTAGCTCAAAGCTGCAGGTGACACCCCCCCCCCCCATTCACAAATTTGTATTTACTACATTAAAGGGGTATTCCCATGAAGACAAGTTTCTTATATGTACTCAGGATAACAAAATAACACATTCTATAATTCACTGTTATTAACAAAAATGCAGCATTTCACAGATAAGTCAATCCTGTCTCTAGTCCTGGTGTACACAATTTCAGTTGGCCATAGACACGACCCTGTAACTACTGACTTAGGGTTGGGTCGCCATCTTGGATTTCTGTGTGAGATCCTGCAGATGAGATTTTTGTCTGTCTCTCTGCTATGTGTACTGTAGCCATGCCCCCTGCACAGAGCTCAGAGACTCTGATCACTTCCTGCTAGGACAGTGGTTCTCAACCTGTGGGTCGGGACCCCAGTGGGAATCGAACGACAAAAACCGGGGGTCGCCTAAAGCCATCGGAGCCGCAATTTGACTGTGTTTTTACTGCGAGTTGCATGGTTTGGGGTCACCACAGCATTAGGAACTGTATTGTGGGGTCACAGCATTAGAAAGGTTGAGAACCACTGTGCTAGGAGATCATGATCAGAGAGAAAGCAGCTGCAAACTACAAACTACAAGGAGATAAGTGATCCGGGGAAAGGGGGAGGCAGGCACATATCTGTGAGATGTAGCAGAGCTCACAGTGTAACAGTGTAAAAGTCTTTCAGCCTGTCAGCTTCTGTGTAATCGCATGCATCTCTGATCCGTTTCATCTCTAAGTGTCAGTGTGTTAGTACAATGTCAGAAGCCAGATGAAAGTGTATGTACACCTGTACCCTGATAATGTAACCACATTGTTACCCCACAGAACCAGATAGATAATACAGTAATGTGTCTGATTAGAGATGCCCTCCCCCCCACACCCTGGAATTTTGCACTGGGAGTGATAGGAGCTAAAACAGCAATAACACTAATACTACCGTATTTTGCGGACTATAATCAAAGGTGCGCCTTATAGGCGGATGCGCCTTATATAGGAACCATACTTACAGACAACACGCCTTGAACTGTCCCAAATAGTCCCAAATGACCATGGCATAGGATACTGTATATATTATTTGTTACAGTAAACGTGACACCAGATCAGAGAGACGACCAGTGAAAGTTTTAGGAAGTGACTTTCTATGTGCGCTTTGTAACCCATTCCTTTTCAAGCAGCAATAATGTCTCCCAGTTGTGATGAAGAATCTGCATTTGGCACTATTTGCTCGCAGCCCCACAAGTGTCCCATATTAGCCCATGATCATCAAACACTGCAGGCTTGGCATGTATATACAGCTGGAACAGTTGCCATCTTTAAAGGGACTGCTGCTATTGACATAGTTTTCTCTGGGTGGGATCTGTTGTATATCGCATACTATTATCTTGTTATTTCAGCTTTTGGGTGAGGCAGCATTCTCTGCCAGTATAGATATCCATAAATTTCCCAAAAAAAGTGGACCTACTGAAATACAGGAAGCCAGGATTGACTATAGAGTGTACATGTAATTATCTCCAGGAAAACTTTCTACCTTGTCCCGGGAAATTATAGTTGTCCTGATAAATGACTGTGACTCCTGAATTTACCCCTATAGCTTTGATAATAAATGAATGAGACCAAATATGCAGCTGTTGATAGTCGCTGGTTTTGGATGTCAGATATAATGGACCGTGGAAAGGACTGCGATAATTACCATGGAAGTGCTGATTCACTTAAAGGAATCTACACCAAGAAAATAAAGGGGGATGAAGTAAGTGAGAGATCACATGTTCACACTTTCACAATAATTTGATACATAAAAATAAAGTTTTAAAAGTATCCGCCAGTGATTGATGTGAAGTCCTTAAAGGGGTTGCTGAGGCAGAAATATGAGTTTTCTATATCCACCACATAGATCACGGGCATGGGTGCATCACAATTAATGCGTCATTAAAATACAGATGTCATCAGGAGCCCTTTTTCTGGCTCCCCCATGTTCCCATAGAGAATAGTACACATTGCTAAATCGTTTTTATAGTAAAACTGTCTTTTTATGAAAAAAAGTTATATCAAAGTTTCTGTATGCAGAGCTGTGTCCCTAGTCCCCTGGGAGTGGCCAGTGACGAGCGGTCCCCCACCCTTGGGAAACTGCTCATTCATCATGCAATGATTTCAAATTAAAAAAATCACCCATGTCCCCCATATCTCTTCCCTCCCACGTCTCTTCCCCCGCTTAGGACGCCATACATGTCTGCCCCCTCCTACTGGCCACTCCCAGGGGACATGGGACACAGCTCTATATACAGAAAGATAAACTTTCATCTAACTTAGCTTTTTATTTTTTTAAAAAAGCAGCAGTTTTACTATAAAACCTCTTTGGCGATGTGTACACTATTCTTTAAGGGGACATGGAGCCAGAAAAAGGGCTCCTGATGACATTTCTCTTTAAACATCATAGGATGAGTCCACCTTGACAAAATCAGCTGTTTTGGGCAATTGGAATGTAATGTGTAATCTTAAACATGTGTTTTTTTTTTTTTTTTTTATTATAAAGTAATGTTTTTATCGCTCACCCGGAGGCACTGGTGCAGAACAGTTTGCATTCACATTACTGGAAATGTACCTTAATTACTACTGTATCATTTAGGAAAGGTCTTGAGGGCACACATGCTTGAAGAACCACAGACTTACTCACTGGTTAGGTATTCCAAACCCGAGGTATGTTGGATGAAGAAAACCTGGATTTCCTTGTTCAAATATACTCTATGATGGTTGAATAATTCCCAGATAACTAGTCAATGGCTCCTTTGCTAGAGCAGTATGTAGCAAGCACATGTGAATTTCTACAGCCTTAAGGATAAGACTTTATCAACATATTTCTGTAGTAATTCCACATTCCACCTGCCTGGAACCTCATGACTCAACCAACTTTCATACTTCTCGAAAATATGTTCATATGTATTTATAACACTTGACATATATCTGATGATAGAAAGATGAGTGTGTCCTAGAAAAACATATGTAGGGGGTTGTATCTGCCTCACTTCCCTCTGTGAATTTTGTAACAAATTGGGTAATGCTGATGGACGCCAGACAGAGGGACTCCTGTGTATTGTCTAATACTACTGTCTTAGTCTAAGTTACAAGTACAAGATATGGTATTGCTCCACTTCCTCACAACCCCCAAAAGGTATCATGCCCTAGACCAGTGATTTTCAACCTTTTTTGAGCCGCGGCACACTTTTTATACT
Source organism: Engystomops pustulosus (assembly GCA_019512145.1). NCBI lineage: Eukaryota > Metazoa > Chordata > Amphibia > Anura > Leptodactylidae > Engystomops > Engystomops pustulosus. The sequence goes on along the minus strand of CM033649.1, from coordinate 27,531,998 downwards.
TAGAAAATCCTGGGGCACACCACCAACCAAAATAGCACAAAATGACACTAAAACAGTCATATTATACATATAGTTAATAATATAGATTCTAAATTTATTTTACTCACTCAGTGAGTGAGTGTGAAACCTCTTCCTCAACAGTTCTCAGTTTCTCCCTGTTTTTAGTATATACTGCTGATTATTATGTGGCTCATATACTGCAAAATAAAGGGGAACAATGAGAAGTACTATGGCCATAAGGCCAGAATACAAGTGCCAGCTCATATACTCAGCATATGAGCTGGTACTTGTAGTACTCCAGTCTCATGACTATAGTATTTCTCGTTTACATCTCTGCGCATTGCCGGGAAACAAAACACAGGGGGCACCATAGTTTGGGGAACTTTCCCCGCGGCACACCCGACCATGTGTCGCGGCACACTAGTGTGCCACGGCACACTGGTTGAAAATCACTGCCCTAGACTACCAGCTACGAGTCAACATAGGGAGTATATTGTGTGCACACAACTTAAGTTAGATATAAATGAGTAATATATATATAGTCAGCTTAAGGGTAGATTTAGAGAGTTGCAGAGAATCTGCCCCTAATCCATATAGGAATCCGTATGTAATATAAGCTCTTATCCTTAAAGGACATCTACCATCAGGATGAAGGATTGTAAACCAAGCACACTGACATACTGGTGTGTGCCCCCTCTGGCAGGATCTGCTCTTCTTTTAGCTTCATATGCCCTTGTTTTTACAAAAACAAGTCTTTAAAATATATGCAAATGAGCCTTAGGGACTCCAGGCTCCATTAACATCTATGGAGCCTGGAGCCCCTAAGGCTCATTTGCATAATTTTGAAGGCCTTTTTTGTAAAAATAAGGACCTAAAAGCTAAAAGAAGAGCATTCCACTGTTAAACCTTATAGTCTTGTAAAATATATATGTATTTTACATTTATCAAACATCTTTTAACATTTAAAGAGCTTCTTTGGTCATAGTGAGGTAGGCCACAGGATAGGGCCTAACTTGCTAATCAGATCCCCAAAGATCAACAGAACAGGGGCTTGTTGTTCCCCCGTTGCACCTGAGATGGCCGGAGCAGCCATTCTCGCATGCGGCACCTTCTCCACTCATCTCTACGGAGCGGATGGAGAAAGACGAATGCAACGCTTGGCTATCACCGTCAGCGCCAAAGAGATGTACAATGGACTCTCATTCTTGTGATCCATGGAGATCCCATCACTGAGACCCCGACCCATCAGCAAGTAAAGCTCTATCTTGTGCTATGACCGGAGAACCTCTTCAACTTTCACTGATATTGCTATATCAGAATTCTAAGACTTTTACTTGCACAGATCTGGTAAACCAATCAGTCCACAGGCCTAATGTACAAATTAAGAACTGCGGTCCAATGTGGTAACTGGGGGGTTAAAGGAACACTAATTTGAGTCACTAAAAGCCTTTTGAAGTCTATTCTATTCTGGTGAATAAATGTGATTCTATAGTTCTTCTTTTCTCAGGGCAATGAATTCATTCCACGTGAATCACTCGCTGGAGATGGTGCTTGACATGGAAAGACTTCACACTGGGTTGTGTTCATTCTTTGTCCTTCAGTACTTGGCATGGCACTTGGCATATCTGGAGATGGGCATCGTTGTAATAATGCCTGGTCGTACTATATATGCTATTAGGATGAACTTTTTGTGCCAGAATTCTTTATGTGGGACATTGTGGCCATTCAGTAAAGCCAATTTAGTTAAAGGAAACCTGTCATCAGATTTTGTTGGGGTCCTGGGTTCGAATCCTACCCAGGTCAACATCTGCAAAGAGTTTGTATGTTCTCTGCGTGTTTGCGTGGGTTTCCTCTGGGTCTTCTGGTTTCTTCCCACACTCCAAAACATACTGCTAGGTTGTTTAGATTGTGAGCCCCATGGGGACAGGGAACAATTTGGCATGCTTTGTGCAACGCTGTGTAATCTGTAGGCGCTATATAAATAAAGAATTATTATTATTATTTTACCCCATTAAACTACAAGCCCCCTCAAGTAGGGTATGAAATGTCCTTTCTATGTAAAATTTCAGCCAATTACCTTTTTTAAAAAAAATCAAAGTCATGTACAAATGAGTCATATTTTGCTTGAGATGAGTCAAGTTTAGAAGTTGCAGTGGGAGTGGGTCACTTCAGATCCCCCTTAGCTTCTATGGTACCTAGAAACATGGTGTCGGATTGAAGATATGAATCTCATCTTTCAGATTGCATCAGGCGATCTACATACAGAACTGGAGATACAAGAAGTTAAACATAATTACCCTGTTTCTGTCTACGTCTTGATCTCTGTGTATCTCCAGTACCACAATCCCGATGTGGTCCGAAAGCTGAGATTCTTATCTTTAATATGATTTAATACAAAAAGCATGTGCCGAGGTACTATAGAATCAGAGATAGGGGTGTGTATGAAGTGATGCTCCACCTGCAGCCTCAAACTTAACTCATCTAATGAAAAATATGAATCTTCTCTAATAATTTTCACATGAGTTTGAAGAAGATTTTGATAGGTAAATGGGTGAGATTTCACATAAAAGAGGGAATTATACAAAGGACAGTTCATACCCTAACTTTAATAATGTGCCAATATATTAATAAAATATACATTTTTGTATTTCTGTGGTGTTTCTGAAAGTCAACATCGAATATATATATCTCTATGAGAACATAAACTGGGCACAGGGAATATCTCTATGAGAACATAAACTGGGCACAGGGACTGAATATGTTTCTCGATGGAGGGACATCCATGATGAGAACTGTGCCAATTCATTCACAATCTCCCAGGGCTTTGTTTCTAGTTCGCTGATGTCAGATGAAGTACAATGTAACCAAATGACTGTTTTATGAGCGGCCATTGTCTGTGTGCAGCTTCCATGCTGCTGATGTAATGCACAGAGCAGATTTCTGAAAGTCCTTCAAAGTGCCAAAGAAAATTCACTAACCACCAGCAGAATAGTGGATTGGCAATGAACGGCTCTACTCATGCCGGGAGTTGCAGAATAGAAAATATGTGATAAAATGCATGACATGAGTGATTTCAGAGTTATATGGACGGTAACTGATAAATGCATGTAACACACTATCAGTCTACGACAAACGAGGATTATGAATGAGCTGAGAAAGTAGTTAGGACTGTGTCGCTGTCATGTAAGACCCCTCTACTGAAAAGGACTTCTAGGACTTGGACTAATAAAACCTATTTTGTTGATTATTTTTAACTAATTTATTCTAAAATGTCTTTAAATGTTGATTTTTTTTTAAGTTTTTTAAGTCTTTACTTTAAGTGAAGTGAAGACTGTCACAGAGGAAGCTGCAATTGACTACAATGTTTCTGACCATGTCAGTTCTGCAGTCAGATTTTAAAGCTATGAAATGTAAAAGGACCTCATAGTACATTGATGGCGAACCTTTTGGAGACGGTGTGCCCAAACCACAACCAAAATCCACTTATTTACCATAAAGCGGCAACATGGCATTTTAGGCAGTAACTTATTGTAGGGTCCAGGGTCTCTCTGTAGAGGAAGAATTGTGGGTCCAGCAGGAGGACCCTCAAAGATAATGCAGCCCAGTCCACACCTTCTCACTTTTCCCGCAGTTACAAACAGCCAATGAAGTGTCGCTTTAAAATATCTTTATATTAAAAGCATCTCTTAAGTTGCCTGGGACTGCAGGAAGATTTGGTGGGTTTGGTCCTATTTGATGAACTCTGTCCTGGGGTGATGCTCTGAGTGCCCACAGAAATGACTCTGAGTGCCACCTCTGGCACCCGTGCCATAGGTTCGCCACCACTGTCATAGTAGGTCATCTATACCAAACTCCTCTGTGTAGGTCTACATGCACACAAACCTTTTCTTCCATGTGCTATACATTTTATTTAACAGATCATCACTTTCAATGGACCCATGCACATGACGGTGTCTTTCACTGATCCTTATGGAGGTTGTAGAAAAGCTGCTCCTATTCCTGGTCGTATCTACAGCTAAGGCCTTTTCATAGAAGTCTATGAGAACATGAAAAATATGCATGACACGCATATGCCCCTTTAAGCTAGAGGCATCATTTACCATATGGCTCACAGATTACACTCAGATGTAATCAAACAGATCTGCTGTTTTTAGGCAGAGAAGAGCGCATGTTCATGTGCAGGTAGCCTTATGGAGTTGTAGCTTTAATTCAATCAAATAAGCATTTTTTAACATATATAGTACATCCTATCTTTCATCATTCAGCTGCCTGCTTTATATAGCCTTTGCCCCACCCCCTCTTTGTAGTTGTTATCTGATAGTAACTAACCCTTGGAAAGTCTAACTAAAGAAATCTAGTAGAAATTATAACAATTGTCAGCAGGGTTGTTTGTACAACCTAACTCCTTGGGGCTTGTGGTAAGTAGAAGAGGTTCTGCTGAATGTGGCCCATCATGTACTTTCCTGCCAAGCATAGACAACATTTTCAGAAGAGAGAAGAGAAGACAGCCAATGGTCATTGGGAATAACAACTAGTGTTACTATTTCAAATACTTGACTGACTGAAAAAAGATTTGCCCAACTTTTATTTTATGTGTTTGGCGACTTTTTAAATGGAACCTTTCAGAAAATGACCTAATTAATAATTACCAGTATGTTGTAAAGCAAACTAACACCTTCCAGATCATGTTTCTTTCATGGCTCAACGAGGTGGCTGAGAAAATCAACTTTAAAGTGAGATGTAAATTGGTTGTATAAAGTCATGGAAGTGGAGATTTCAGCACTGAAGTCAAGCTCTGGATGCAGGGCCTTCAATTACAGTGAAGGGGGCTTTCTGAGGTGAGGAGAGCTTTACTTCAGTGTTAAAGTCTCCGCCTCCTTGACTTTATACAACCAAATTACATGTCTCTTCCAAGTTGATTTTCTGGACGATGCGACCGCGCTGGTCCATGAAATAGAAATGGTCAGAAAAGTGTTCAGCTGCTTGATGACATAATGGTAGTATTTTATTAGTTTGTATTCTGCTGACAGGTTCCCTTTAAAGTGGCTTGTAATGAACGCTGGAACGCTGTTCCCAATAATCTTGTAGCCTCAGCTGTCAGTTCAATAGAGGAATAAGGTTTTGGTAAAGGTAAAACATCAATGAAGACCTGAGGACCACTATAGCTTCCAAATATACTATAAAAAGCAGTTAACAAAATTGACGTACAAGACCATGGCATGAGACAGTGTCCATTCACACATGAGGCTATGGAATCCACGACTGTGTGTATACATGGGGACAGGTGCTAGCCATAGAAACAACATAGCAACAAACCACGTTCCTGTGCATGAGGCCTTAGGAGGAGGCCGCGAGAAGGAGGGGTGACCACTCTTAATCTCTCCTCCCTCCATAGGCAGATAAACATCTGCGCTCCAGTATGTCCTCCTCCAGTATGATGTTCCAACACTCTGACCATCTTGTGATGTCTACTGAAAATATCATTTCCACCATCAATGTTCTCTCTTTAACTGTCCAGACCTGACTTGTGTTGTATTCCAGTCCCATAGTCATTGTACTTGGACTGGACAAGACCTTCAGAACTTTCCACTGAGGTGTTCACATTCTTTCTGCTTGACCTTCTTTTACCTTCAGGTTGCAGGACATAATTACTGCGCTCCAGTTGCCTCTTACTGATAACATCTGGTATTTTCAGCTTCTGGTCATAGAGCGAATGTTCGGTGTAATAAATGTAGAAACTAGACTGAACAGGCACAGAGAGCAGCACTTTGCTGTCTGCTCGGTATTACAGAGGAGGTGTTTACCCATTTGTCGTATGTCTATAACTCTAATAGACCCTTTGTTTTCTGAAGACTACTCCAAAAGAGGTCTTTATCTGTAGAGCAGTGACAACTGAGTAAAGGCTTGTAAAAATACTCCTGAATATACTCAGCTTCTGCATTGTGCCCATCATGTCTCATAAATATTTGCTCTACGTATTTACTTAAAAGGTCTATAACTTTATCTTAATATGTCTGATAGGAGAGAATGCATAAGGCGCTATAACTCCTCCTGGCCACCTGGGAGGCTGTAGCAGTGGTCATTAGCATATTCACAAATGTACACACCTAATTCTAGCGTAAAATTCCCTCAAAATCTTTCTTGTAAGATATTACCATCTTGACTACATTGAGGCTCAATAGCCAATGGAGGCAAAGGCCATTGTAATGTTTTACTTTTATTAACCCAGAAATGTTGCCAAATTGGACTATTTCAGATGGAGCTCCAACTTTATTAAGTGTATGGGGCCCAATGCTGGAAGGATCGAGTCTGATCCTATTTTTTCAGGAATATAAACTGCCAAACAAAACATTCCTACAATACTAAATCGCACACCCTCCTCCTCCTTGACATTCATGCTTGGCTAAGAAGAGCAGGCATGTGTTTTGGCACAGGATGGAGCCACACACACACCTTTGTGGTCCAACCGCTTCAATACAAAGCATTGTAAGTGTTGTAAGAGTCCAACTGTTGTGCACTGATCTTGCTATTGAGTTTTTTTTTAGCAGTCTTTCCAATGGATTTATTTTTGCCCCATGAAGTCTTAGGCTACAATACCACTACCCTATGGGGGACGTATGCGGCAGTACATACGTCCCCCATAGACGGCAATGGCCGCATGGAGCGTTATGGTCCCACGCATGTCCTATCTTTCCGCGTCTTCAGGCCCATGCGCAATGCATTTCAATGGAGAGGGGTCACAGATCCTCCTCTTCAATTGCGGCGGATGTATGCCCGCCCGGTCGTAGCCGTGCGGGCATACGTTCATATGAATGCAGCCTTAATGTAACATGGAACACTATATTTCTAGAAGCTGCATGAAAGTGATGTCCAACTCTTTGATATTGATATAATATACCTCCAGATGTGCCAATAAAGGGCCAAAACTCTAGTCTGTACTGTGTAGAAAAGCACTATATTCTCTGGAATAATTTATTGCACTGCATGAGAACTTCGAAGCTCAAAACAATTGGAGAAAAGTTGGTTGTCCCAAAGACCAGACCCTCCACCACAGAGTTTCTTAATACTTCCAAGTAGAATACAAGAAAGATGCCCTTTACAGGGCCTACGAATAAACTTCAGACTACTCCAGTCTTGGGGGCTGTGACCTGGGCACACAAATAGTGGCCAGATCATGGTCCCCATAGAGGTCCACTACACCTTGTCACAAAGCAGTGAGAAAACTCTTTCTCACTACACCGTGGATTTGTAAAATCCGCATGATCAATTGGGTTTGGTCTATATTTCTATGTAACACGCTTTAAAATGTTTATTTTCTCTGTTACCTTGTGGGATACAATGCTTTCCTCCTGTCCTGAAATGGATATTCTTCTATTATATCCTGCATTTTGGGGCTAGGTAGCCTGTGTGACTTGGAGTGTGGCAAGGTTCCCATGTGGCTGAACATGTCACTGGATCTAATGGGAGTCCTGTCCTTCTTTTTACGTGGTAACGTGCCGTGGATGCATACATTCTGAAACGAATCAGACCGTCGCTCAACAAGGGGGGATTTGCTGCTTAGTAGATCCATTGACGATGCCAGTGGGAAAGGATGGTTCGTTTGCACGTTTCTGTGGTAACTGGCAAATTTCCCAGCAGCCATCATTCTTCAGTCCTGAAAAAAAAGGAACAGTGTAGTTTTCATAATTGTTGAGACAAAAAGACACAGAAATCTCCATTTTCAAGAGACCTTGAGAAAACCTTGTCGGGTGAAAGAAAGAAACTACATTTCCCTTTACAGAGCGGTCTCTTGTGCTCTCCGGAGAACGTGAGACATTTTCCCACTCACAGCTCCTCTGTTCTCACTGGCTACTGTCCATCACTGTCCCAGCTACTTCTTGACAAGCCTTTCGTGCTTTTACAACCAGGGTTTTGTTAACAGGGTTGACTGATTATGTAATTGTTGCTTTAGATCTCTGACCTAGGAATCCATTTGCTAAAACTGAACACTTCCGAACAAATGAAACGCTCTCTATCCTTGACGTTTTGCTGACCTAAATACATAGTAATCTGTATGGGACAGTCATGAGCTCCAAGGAAAGCTCATTGCAAGAATACATTTCATTCACTTGTATTATGCGTAGGAGTTGATTTATTAAGACTTGTGCAAGAGGTTATATAATTTTAGTGCGTCGCTCACAACAGAAGTGAAATCTGCGCCAACCAAGGGGCAGTTTCATGGAAAACTGACAAATAAACCGTTAAGTCACCCAATAAAATAATAAACTTAGTGCTCACCTCCTGCACTCACCTCCGGGTCCTCTTCTCCCCCGGCTCGCCTTCTCAGCTTGGCTCTAGCTTCCCGGTAGTGCAGGGAGAGGCACGTCTATGCTCTCTTCCCGCATGCCACGCACCGATTACTACGCAGTGTCTCGCCACCTGTGGCCAGAGAGCATGGACGTGCCAAGAAGCCTGAGCCGAGTGCAGAAAATGAGTTGGGGGAGTAGAGGATGCGGTGGGTGAGCACCAGAGGTGAGTACAAATTTTTTCATGTACTCGAGTATAAGCCGAGTTGGGCCTTTTCAGCACAAAAAACTTGAGTATTTACGGTAAGTATATAAGTCATAACAGGTATATACTGTAATTTCTTTTGTCAAAGTGACAATTAGATTATCAAAGTTTTGTGCTGTCATGGAAAGAAGGATTATCAATACAACTTAACTACAGACACCTTACAGCTGATCATTGCAGCCTTCGACTAAAACAGTGGGCAGAGAGGTCTGTCTGTAGCTAGGGGTTGTTTGTATGTCCGGTGACTTTGTAAGTCAGGGACCATCTGTACTTCATTAATTGTGTATGTTTTTCAAAAAAAAGTTTCCCCTACACTGTCAACTGTGTTTTTCTGTATTTTGGACAACACAAATAACAAATAATTATTATAGATGATTATGGACTACTTTGGATAAATTAATGTGAGCATTGTACTTTGCTCTGCACATCATGGGTTAGGAGAGAAGATGGAGTTGAAAACACAGCGGTTTATTATTATACTGGCTCCCTGGCCGCATAAACTCTAGGAACATCAAGTGTGCCAGGCTGCGCTGTGTAAATATTTAGTATCTCCTATTTGATAAGTGATGGGGCGCTTGGCGTCTGTCGGTACCTTCCTCCATACTCGTGTGCTGATGGCCGTTACTATGGAGCTCGTTCTTTCAGCCATATAAACCAAGGAATGATGTCAGAACATCAAAACACTATTGTCTCCCAATCTTTACTCAAATCTAGAAAGGAACACACAATTCCAGAATGTCAAACATGGCATTTCTTTGTAGACGAGGAGATAAAGGGTTGTGCCCAAGTAGTACAAGTAAAAGTAAATAAAAGCTGTTGGCTACGTTCATTCATATACTAAACTAAACATATGACCAGAAATTCTCATTATTGTAGAGCTGACGACACATGTCATGAGGTGGTCATTCTAATGTGAAGTGGCCATATGCATTACACAGCACACATGGGCCTTGCCTAAAAGGTAAAGTGGATAAGTATCTGCCACACAGACAGGTGAATAGAGAATTCATACATGATTAATTTAGACATTGATGGACAGAATACCAGACCCATGACTGCCAATAGAAATGTAAAAGATTACATGACCATTCTGTTGTGAATGAGGTCCATTAAATAACATATATTTAGCGTTAATGGATATTAGTTACCATAAATCTGAACAATTTTAATTGCTAGCACAATAAAGTCATATGCCCTAGCATTTCACCTTGCAGTACACAATTTTTACTGACCGCTAGTCCAACTAGCCTTGCAATACACATGTGCAGTGTCGGACGGGCCCACCAGAGTACCAGAGGATCCTACGGTGGGCCCAGGCTCTAATCCCAGTACAAGACCTAAGAAGTACAGCAGAAGACTCAATTTAGAGGCTTCTAGAGTCTGTTTTCCAGAAGTTGATGGAGGGTGGGCCACAGCATAATTTATCTGGTAGGCCCAAGGAACCCTAGTCTGACACAATGCACATGTGAGTTCCAAACATCTGATCCCTACTTCCACTGAATCTACTAAGCTACTTCTGAGAAAAACAGACAATATTAATATAACGTGTAAGTCAGTAAGTGTTTATTTTTGAACCATATGTGAAAGAATATGGTTCAAAAATTGGATGCAAGATTTTATTTTGTGAAACCTCATCTGCGGAGTGCAATGTCTCGGCACAGTTTTGCTATATTTCAATCCACATACATTGGTGAAACGGCCTAGTTTTTCAAACATGATTTAATTGGTTTTGCAGGTTAGGGAAACCTGTAATACACAGGAAAAGCCATAAAATGTAGCCTACAATTTATGTGTATGATTCACAAATGCTTTGTTGTTAATGTTGAGCCTGCATCATCATCATCACTCATGAGTCACAGCACAGGACTTTTTGCTTTTGGGTTCATAGTGAATGTAAAACTTAATTTTATGTTCTATCCTTTCTTTAGGGAGCATGCTATCAGTAGCAACAGCATTAAGGTCATTGAATGTAGAAACCAAAGTTAGTTTGTTGTTTGGAAGACATTAGAATATGTGTCTAGTGTGACCAATTGTTATGGCATTGGTCCAAGCAGCCAAATTATTCCATCAGTGATATCAGTCAGACAGAGGTCGTCTTGTGACTCTTTTGCATGTTCTACTTTTCTATGAAGACCATTTTCCAAGGAGAAAGAAAAATACTGAGAAATTAGAGCAATGATTGCCAGAACTTTGATTATTTCTAAGCTGGGTCCACACTGATTGCAATGGATAAGTTAGCTTGGAAATATACAGTAGCAACTACTTCCATCAATACACTGTGCAAAAAATCTGCACGTACACTGACCAATAATGTCGTTTTTCAAGACACAGCCTGTTAACTTATGCTGCAAGATTTGAACATGACCTCCACATTTACAATGCAAAGGGTGAAATCTACATACAGTCGAGTGCCCCTATGAAGAAATAGTATCGTATTTACTTACCCACAAAAACTGGGCAAACTTATTGTCTGGTGTATAAGCCTAGGGAAGGAAATAAATTGGTCACAGCCTCCCCTCACTAATGAAATGCTCCACAGCCTCCCGTACGAATGAAATTCCCAGCAGCCTGCCCTCAATGATAAAATGCCCAACAGCCTCCTCTCACTATTGAAATTCCATGCAGCTTCCCTTTACTAATGAAATTCCCAGCAGTCTACCCTCACTAATGAAATTCCCAGCAGCCTGCCCTCAATGATAAAATGCCCAACAGCCTCCCCTCACTATTGAAATTCCATGCAGCCTCCCCTAACTAATGAAATTCCCAGCAGTCTCCCCTCACTAATGAAATTCCCAGCAGCAAAGAAGAGTAATTTTTTTAAAGTTTAAAACCAATCAATACAGAACCAATACTATGTCCTATCCTGATCAGGAGCTGAATGTACATCCTGTGTGTCTCCAGTCTATGGCAAATGATGCTCAAACGTTAATTTTTTTAAAGGGTAATACATTTAAATTTATTTACCGGTACGAGTTTCAGCCATGGCTATGCTAAAATTTTCAGGGGGTCATCAAACCTGCTTTATCTAATGAGTGGCCTACTTGGAGCAGGAGACAACACAGAAGTCCCAAGAAAGTCCTCAAGGCCTGTAACAGAGCAATTTGGGAATACGGAGCTGGAGGGTAAGGTAAGTATATGTTCTTTTATTTGAAAATGTGTTTTATTGAAAATGTGTTTATTATTATTATTATTATTATTATGCATTCATGTATTTGTATTTTTGAAAATTTGTAAAAAAAAAAGTGAAGCAGCTTTCCATAACAACCAATCAGGTTTTTGCTTTATTTTTATTTAATTTTTAAACATCATAATCATGATTAGAGCTAGAATATTATAGGACAGTTAATTCTTCTTTGAGATCTAGTTTTATAAATGCTGTCCTCAATTTAATGTGGCAATTATTTTTTTATTTCCTGTGGCTTTTTTAACAACCTTAGGTACTAGGTATGATACTTCTACACACATAGCTGTGGTGGCATGTCCCTCTTCCCAGCTGCTTATACTAAATTATACTAAATGAAACCTCCCTTCACCCTCAGTACTAAATTGTATGGACTGCAGATCATCATTGACATAGGAGACCATAAAAGTATGGATGTTACACAGTTTATTTGTTTCGGAGTGGGAGTAAATCCAGCAGACCCTCTGAACATGAACTGCTGTCCAGCACAGCTGTGCACTCCCAAAAATGAGGCGGAAAGTGTGCAGCTGTCACAGCGACGTGAATAATGTACTTTCACATTTAAGCACGCTCCTTCCAACTAAGATTCCTGGAATTTTACAGCAGGTTAGCAATTCTACATTGGGTTGTCGTGTCCTTACACTGAAGATTAACAGATCCATGACAGAGACACAAAGTCTTAGCTCTCAGAGTAGATTCATATTAGGAAATTGAACTATATGATGAATCAATAATCAAACTCTTAGGGCAAATGCCAGATCCATGGTCGCTTTTTGCAACGGAAATTAAAAGTTACCGGACACACATTGAGGAAATTGACATTAAAGTAGTCAGTATGTCAATGCCAATATGCAGCCTATTACTCCTGTGTGTATGGGAGAAGAGAAATCCAATGAGAATCGGCAACTAAATCCAGCCACAATTACATACAGATTCAAATTGTATAATTCCTGTCTCCAATGTCGGACTGGCGTTCATTGGGCCCATCGGAAAAGAAAACATTCTTCATCATCCCCAAAGAAATGGCCTCCAAATTAGGTTGTCTTTTGCTGTATCTCTGAGCAGAAGTATTAGGTTAGAGCTTGGACCCACTGGAGGATTGTCTGGTACCCTGGTGGATCAGTACTACACTGTATGTATATATGGGTTAATGGTAAGATCTAAAAGTACCGTAACTATGGCCAGGTTCAAGTGATGATGGCTAGACAACAGCAGATCATGAGGGTGGACCTGACATTCACCTTTCTCCACCTATCAATTTCCACCTTTTTTATTTACAAAGCGGTGGGTCAACCCTTTAACCAGTGACAACATTCATATGATAAATGTAGCTCATGTTGTCTGGCTATGATTTCACAAAAGAGCTACTGTAACTTCTTGGGTTCAATCTGTCCAAATGGTCTCCACTTGCCCCAAAAGCTGATGTCCTGGTATGACATACTGCAAACGGTGAGATCCTTTAGGGTCCATGCCTTGATGGGTCAGAGCCGTTATACTGATATTTTAGAAGTGTAGAAAACAGCCTAGAGTAGGAAGCTCCATTTAGTATGGCTCATTTCTATTTGTGAACATGACAAGTGTTGACATGTATCATTGTGTGAGGGAAGTCCAGTGAATAGAATAAGCAGAGATACAGATGAGTAGTTCTACTAAGAAAACAAATGGCAGAAGAACATACTGTATGTAGGGGTAGAAGGGCCTCCATGCTTTATCTTTAAAGAACTCTATGTATCAAGCTGATTTCCAGAAGCTTTACAGATTCCTTTTCCTTCCTTGATAATCAGCCTATCTGATCACCATATCCTGCAGACTAAAAGCGACCCTATACATGTTGTTTGTTTAGTTACACCTAAAAGCTAAACCTTTCAGATCTTCTCATCTCCTCAAAGACAGGAAGAACAAATGCTGGCTACATTATTGCCTGTGAAGTGAGATGAAACAGCGAGCTGAGAGCGAAACACGTGCCCCTACAACAACACTGTAATGTACTGTATATACCCAGACTTGTAGAGTATGTAGTGCACCCATACTCTAGATAGTAAATGGGAATAGCAAACCAGACACATTATTGATGAATTTGGATTATTATATGTTTTAATATTCAATTATTTGGATGTGTGTAGGGTAGGGTCGGTGTAGTCTTATTCTGGATGGTGGGAAGCAAAAACCGCACCCGTTGGAAGGCTTCAATCTCTTCCAACAGCTGATTGGTGGTTGAACCAAGAATTAGAGCCCCATCTTTCTAGGGTTGGGAGATCCAAAATAGAAGTTGTGGCATACGACCCTAGTCAAAAGCCTCTCACTCAGCCAAACCACTTCCCTACGCTTTACTGAGGAGACCCAATCAGGTCGAAACAGCGCTGTCTACAGTTGGGAGTCTGTTCCTTCTGGAATAGATATACTGGTCTGGTATTAATCCTGCATCATGTCATAAGACCTCTTGTAGATCATGCTTGATGTCAAGGGAGCTGCCTTACAAGGTAGCTAAGAGGCTTGGTTTTCCTTATCCCATCCTGGAAAACTTTACATATTTTCCCCTCTTTCATTAATGACATGCACGTGGATGTCTGTTGCTTGGTTCATTCCCACGTATGGAGACTTTCTTTTGACAGATAGTATATTCCTCTTACATCAGAATTTAATATATCTCAAGGACGTTCACAGATCCGCCTTACGACAACAACATAAGATAGAGAGTCCTTGAAGATTAGCCTGTCTCTGTGAAGCAGCAGTACAAAGCTTTGTTTTTCTCCGAACGCTGTGTAGCATCCCCCATTCTTTACACGTGAGCCCTACTCACCTCTTTATGACATCTCACATTCCAATCACATCAGTTACACCATCCATCCCCTCCACTAAATTAGTAAGAACAGAGGATAAATCCACTCTGTCCCCCCTACAACACATGCATGTTAACCTGCCAGCCTTACACAAAATGAGTTTGACCTCTGAGTAGTTGTGTGGTGACCTTTGCTTTGGTGGTTTGTAATGTGTTACAAGCCACATTCCAAGTGTTCTTGGGAACAGCTTTAAGTGGGTCTACAGGTGAATCTTACTTTTTTTTTCTTAAAGAACTTTTTCCCATGGACATAACCAACTGTCCCTTGGTATCTGTAATGGTGTTGACCCAGGTCACCCCCTTCACGCTAAGTGAAACAAATGCTGATTAAAGCAAGTAAAAGTATTGACCACCAAATCCCATATTTCCTGGTAACATCAAAGCCTTCTATTAGACACAGTGCCTGGCCAATAGACCCAGCCAGGGCAAAGCATCATCATAGCTATTACTATTGAGGAATCCAAGAAAACCAGTCCAAAATCCAGCAATCATCAAAGCAACCAAGATCACAACCAACCACTTTCAATGCATATGCACATCATGGATGATTTTGAAACAAGCAGTAAGTGGCTGTTGCTTGGC
Source organism: Engystomops pustulosus (assembly GCA_019512145.1). Lineage (NCBI taxonomy): Eukaryota > Metazoa > Chordata > Amphibia > Anura > Leptodactylidae > Engystomops > Engystomops pustulosus. The sequence continues at coordinate 27,516,846 of CM033649.1, read as the reverse complement.
AGACTTGGCCCATCCATATAAAATAGGAGTCCATATAGATGGCTGCCATGGAAAACTGCCTGGCCAACGCTAGGGAAGATTGCCACCACAATTTCACTGACGGCTAACGCCTATGGTCCACAGAAGCAGCACAGAAGATGAGATTTTTGCATATCAGGACTGTCCGGGCTACCTTCCTTTGCAAAAGAAAATCCTATTAAAGACGGCCATATACTTAAGATAACCATGAGGTGAACTCCCCTACCACCAACAGCTCTCCATATAAACTCAAAACATCCAAGCTTCACTCAACTAAGTAACATGTCCTGTGTGTGAGTGGCCACAGGGGAATAAGCAATAGTAAGACACCTGGTTCAATTTCCGATGGAAACATAGGCACGCTAAAACCCAACATGTCAATCCTACTTTTTTCTATTATGTTCCCTAGGGGTCCATAGTAGAAAACCACCACACAGCAGAGACTTTATGACAATAAAGATACATGTACACAAAGGTGTGTTTTTCACAGGCTGCAAGCAACGGATCTGTGGTCCAATGTTTGCGTCCTGTGTGGTGTCACCAGTGTTTGAGGACCACTCCCAGGCCGATGACCACAATATAGACTGGACAAGTCTCAAACAGAGGCAGGAATAGGACCTTCTCTGAGTTTTGTGGCTGCTCATACATGGAGCCATGTGTATGAGCCCATAGAAATGCATTTGTCCACATGCTATCAGTTGTATCACACGAATAAAACCAGGTTTGTGTGCATGAGGGCTAAAAATTACAGAATAAGGTAAATACGGCTTAAACGACTATGAAAAGTAAACTTTCTTTATATTTTTATATGTGAACCTTTCTATTTAGTCTTGCGGAATCCACTTGCAGCTCATCATGAAGTATAATTAATGAAATGCTCCATCACACTGATATGAGAAGTCCTTCAGGAGACTGTGCTCCAGCATCTTGTACTGATAAAAAGGGGTCTGCCCTGCGAGCCCCTGATAACTTAGCACACGTTAGGGAGGCCCCCATTCCAAGCTTTTCCAAAGGAACCAACGACTTCAAGAAAAATTGATTTTTTAATTGTATATCTGGAAATATTGTTAGAGGGGATGCTTCATGCCCTGTTGTCACGATGAAAGTCTGGTATGTAGAGAGGAACCTAGAAATGTTCCTTCTGACATAGAAGAAGGTTCAGTGATGACACAATTTTAGTGTGGATGGTAATATCAGTTCTGTACATGAGGCTGATTTAGTGCCAGACACGTTTGCTGGGAACATAGTTCCGAATAATGTGACCAAACTCAAGACACAACGTTCTATTCATGTCAAAAGAACAATGATGCAGACATTTAGATGCAGCCTACTTGTTCTTACTAAGGAGGAAGACTGGAATGTGGTCTCCTCCAACTGTCTCCCAACTGCAGAGCGCTACGAGCCCCTATCACAGGCCAACAATAAGCCAGATGGCCTCAGCAATGGCCTGTAAAGCCACAAACTTCAAATGCATTTCTAACACAAAAGGGCATTTGAGCACACACAGACGGGCGCACTAAAACCTTCTACAAGGAGCCACTCCTGGCGAACAGAACACCCTCTGTATTCTAAGAGAAATACATATGTTAAAGGTGCCAACATGCTCATTAGTACAACCGCATGACTATTAATACGGGGCATGGCGGAAGGATTACAAGCAGCCTGGGTGGTGGTGAGGTCCCTGCTTTCCAGAAGAACTTGGTTGCTTAGAGACGCCCTGCTAGTAGCAATTTCATCCGTCATTCAGGTGAAGAATGTGTCACTTAAAAACATTTGTTATAACATTTACTATTTCATATGTTGTATAATGGATACATTAGGACACATGTAACTATTGTGAAGTATATACTGAATCTAATATGGTGCGTGCCTATAATAAAAGGACCCGGTCACCATTGAGGATGACACTTTTTCTTAATTCTTTAAAGGAAATCTACTACTTGGATTCAGTCCTTCTATACTAAGCACACTTGCTGTGTGCCCCCAGTGGCAGGACATGTTCTCTTTACTTCTTCTTTTTGGGGAAAATATCTTCTAAAATCATGGAAATGAGCCTCAGGGGCTCCTTCAGTATCCGTTTTCTGCTAATTATTCACTCCTCCATTCAGTATTTCCATTCAGAGGGAGGTGAAGGGCAGAAACAGCTAATGGAGGCATGAATAATTAGCAGAATAGGGAGTCAGAAAATGTAGGTCCTGAGGCTCATATTTCCCAAAATTCATCTATATGGAAACGTAGTGATCCTTATATGTGTATTCATGTAGACATGTTTAGGATCTGATAAAAAAAAAAAAAAAATATATATATATATATATATATATATATATATATATATATATATTACAGTGGCTACTCTATAAGCGACAGCTAAAAAGGTAACCAAAGTCTCCCTAACCAAGCCATAAAGTAAGGAACAAGCCAGAATGGTGTTGGTCATCTCCAAATGTAAGGATTTTGGTACTTCTCGTAACTCCACTTCCAGAACGTGTAAATACTTTCCTAGAAACAAGTGCACCACAAATGTACTATTCATTACAGGACAAGCAGCAACATCCCAAACTAAACAAAATATGAATGAGAAAAGCACAAGCACTGCGGATACAGCCAGCATGGTTTCCATTCCTGAATAGCTACAAGGAGGAGCACGTTCTTCTATAGGAGTCGGGGAGCTCTGTATTCTATGGAATTCTCAGTATATCTTACCATTGGGTGAGGTCAGGTCATTGTAATAAACGTTTCTATGTTCTGTGAATTTATTTTGGGTTTATTTATGAAGAGTGAATAGGGAGGATTTGGTTTAAGGCAAACAATAAAAGTCTAGACTTCAGTTTTGCAAAAGTGGCCACGCATGGGGAGATGTCTCCTGTTAAGCCTACTGAAGCAAGACCATACAAAGTTCTCAGACCTCCTCTGTGCTGCTTGTGTGGAGAAAAAAAATCAAGATTTCCAAAATACTGGGGTAAAGGATAAGAAAGAGTAGAGCTGAAAGATATAGCACTGGAAGTACACAACGCTATACAGTGTAGTGGTCAATCCAAGATAAAGCAGCTCAGATCCCACTGACCCTGAAACACAGAATATCTAGAAAACATATGTTGAACCATATCATAGCAATGTTGTCAGGTGACTTCAGACTCTTCCTAACTAAAAATAAATGACATTATTTCCATCTAGTTTAATAATTAGCATTTTATCATCATAATCTCAAGAATTTTACTTTAGGCATCAGGAATTGCCTTTGTTTTAATGGAAATCAGCTCTCCACACACTAATATCCCAGCGATATCACTTGCTCAAGGTTCTAGTGTCAGACAAAGACTTGTGTCTCATTAGTGACACCTATAGACAACTTACAAGTTTGACCTGTCAAAGAAAATCTATAGTTACTCAAATGATGTACATGAACACGCTCATAAAGACAGAGGAACGTGTTTTCTGTGTTGTTGTGTCCTCGGTAGTCTACAGGGACAATGTTTTTGTTAGTATCAGAAACTTCCAATCAGACATAACCCAATACACAGACCCCCCTTCTGTGTCATTACTATAGATCCATGAAAATCTATAAATCCATAAACATGATCCAATAAAAATGAGAAGGTCGTATAACCACAATCTCATTTCCTGATATTCTAAGAACATTTCTACAAATCTAGAAAAAAAATGATGTACTAGTCTTAGTGTAGGACGGCTACAAAGTGCACATCTTGCTCTGAATTTAAAGGGGTATTCCACAGCTTTTTTTTGTATTATTTATCCTTACATTGGGTGATCAATCTCAGAATGACAGATGACAGCTCCACCAATCAGCTGATGGAAGAGATTGTGGAGCTCCAGTGGGTGCTGCTTCTGCTTCCCAGGCCTTTGAGGTCACGTCTATCATCCACATGGTCTGCAGCTTCTAAGTGAATGGGATTGTGCTGCAATACTCTGGTAGACTGTTAGTAATAGCATTTGTTTGAACACTTATAACAATTGATTGGTGGTGGTGCCAGGTATCTTGAATACCCTTTTAAAGGGGTTGTCCACATCCAGCAAATAATTTATATTGTTTACATAATGAAAATATATACAATTTTTGAATATACTTTATGTATCAATTCCTCGTAATTTTCTAGATCTCTGCTTGCTGTCTTGCTATAGAAAGCTTCTATGTTTACTTCCACTGGATAAAAATCTGTCTCTGGTCATGTGATGTCACATAGGTGCACAAGCTGCTACTATCACATAGTGTAATAAGAGCTCTGTGATAATAATGGCTCGTGCACCTGTGTGACTTTGCATGACCATGGACAGATTTCTATCCAGTGGAAATAGACATTGAAGTTTTCAATAGAAGGACAGCAAGCAGAGATCTAGAAAACCGTAAGGAATTGGTACAGAAAGTAGATTGGAAACTTGTATAACTTTTCCTTACACAAACTGTAACAGTACTTGCTGAAAGTGGACAACCCCTTTAAGGATTACAAACCGGTTATGCCAAAGGCAACCATTTCGCCTAGTATTGATGCTATTCACCCTGGGTAGCAGAGGTACAACCTGCAGTCTCCTTAGGATAGGACACTCTTTTTACAACAAATGATTTCCAAAGGTGACGAAGCAGAAGGTGAACATTTTGATCATCAGGAGAACTCAATGTTTGGCTATGTTCTGTGCACTAATGTTCTTTCACTGGTCCATTATATTGTATTATGTACAAGCGCCTTATCTGTATTGTAACCTTCTGTTTGGCACATGCTGGGAAACCACAGGCTGCCAACTCTGCCTTAGACATTTGTCCACATGTAGATGTTTTTGGTAAACACATAAAACCTTGGGAGGTCATTTGGTAGACATTTGGAGTCAGTATCGGGCTGTGATCCACACTCATCCCAGTATGAAGGTCACAATGAACTGGGACGCCCCTGAGGTTTCATTTACTAATGTACACAGCAGCGATGTGCGGAGAATACATCACAGCTGTCAAAGGCAATGATGTCAGACCCGCAGAGCACAACTTCTGTAAATTAGACTGAACTTGATACAACTAAATATTCAGGATTTATCTTGGCAGAAGACACTGACAATCTTCCCTATCCTCTGCCAATGTTCATACACTTACTATCTGTGGCTCATGATAAACTATAAAGAAAAATCATGGCAGTTATCTTTTTACAACAAAATATTTTATTGATTTATGGAAAGATATTGTATATCTTATCTATATCAAATACTTAATATCTGTTCTGCTACCAGCCGCCTCTACTACACATATCAATATATGCCTCATAGTATACAAGGAGAATCAATGACCATAAGACAGAAGACATGAAACTCAATAATTTTACGCTCTATGGTTACAGCTAATGTCCCGGTAACCTGACCCAGTTTCTTATCAGGAATTCTTCTGAGATCAGTAAACTGGAATATAACTGTATTATCTGTATGTAGTGTTTGCAAATTCCAATCTTTATGGCTGGACCAGAGTGCATATCCCCAAGTGACTTCAAAGCATTATATGTGTAGCCTTAAGGATAACCTGGAGGTAACAACTCACTACTTATGGCACAAACAGTAAGCGCTTATTAAATAATTATTAAATACATTTATAGACTTACTTTAAACACAGTAGAGACCATAGTTTCTGGATGGGGTTAACACCATAATTGCTGAGTTTAGCTCTATGGACTAATTGTCCCATATTGTGTTACAGTCACTACTCACTTGTCCCATGCAAATAACCTTTGGATCTACAAATGTTACAAAACATGCAATCCTAACCCTATACAATCCCTCACCTGTGTGTAAGATGATAGTTTGTTATCCAGCCAGCATAGTGTACAGTCCAGGTCCAGTATGATCCCCTCCTATGTCAGTGCTCCTCAGTAGTGTTCACACATTCCCAGATCCCCAGGCAGCTCACAGTACACACAGCAGTATCAGCAGATCAGGGCAGGCTCAGCACATGGCGGCCCCTCCCCTGCCTGCCTGCCTGCCTGTCTGCAGAGTGTGATCATCAGCCTGGGGCTCCTCATTTACATGGGATGACCCAGCTCTGCACAGGGCACATCCACACATACACTGCCCATTGTCCAGCAGATGACCCACAGGAGCTTGTGCTGTCCCTTATGTTTGTTTGTATGCACAGATACTTGTTACAGAGGTTACATTTTGAAGACAAGAAGCCTCCAGGACATGGAAAATAAATAAAGTAAATACATTTATGCTTCAAAGTTATATAACACCAGGTTCTACCCCAGGTTCGAAAGTAGTAAAGACTAGAAAATAAAAAAATACATGCTGATATCAGCTGATCAATATTGGTGGAAGTCATGGAAAGTTTCTTTTTAAATCATGGGCATCAGGCAGGGGCGTAACTACAGTGGTAGCAGCCGCTATGGGGCCCGCAGCGTCAGGGGGCCCTGGCATCAGACCTGACACACTACAGTGAAGAATGTACACAATTAGATACATATTGGGGCTCATTTACTAAGGGTCCAAACGCCGCACTTTTGTCAGGTTTCCCGAATATTTCTGTTTTGCGCCGAATTGCCCCGGAATTTTGGCGCACATAATCGGATTGTGTGACTTCGGCTTTCACGTGACAGAAATCGGGGGTGTGGCCGTCGGACAACCCGACTGAGTCGGAAAAAACGCAGAATTTAAAAAAGAATTTGTGTCGCAAGATCAGCACTTACATGCACCGGGAAGAAGAAGGTGAACTCCGGCGGACCTCGTCACAGCAGCGACACCTGCTGGATATCAGGCGCATGGACCTTAGTGAATCCCGGCAGACCCGAATCAGCAGCAGACAACGCGCCACAGGATCGCGACTGGACCGGGTAAGTAAATGTGCCCCATTATGCTGAACCTTGTACACCTTGTACAACATTATATGTATATAACAAATATGTGATGTATATATCCTGTATCTGTGATATGTATGTGTATACACATGTGTCTGTATAAATTATACGTATGTGTGTATATATGCTGTATGTATGTATATGGCACTGTACTTCTGTGTGTATAAATGTGTAATGGTAACTTGCATGTGTAAATATACAAAAATGTATCTTTTTAGGTGGGAAGGGGGGATCCTATACAGAAGCCTGCTATGGGGCCTTTCCTCTCCTAGTTATGCCACTGGCATCAGGTGTAACATTCAGCCATATTGGAACAAGTTTATAAAATCCAGCCCCTGGCCATGAAGGTTGCCCCTCATAAACCTTTATACCAGAATGGCTTGTTCTAAAAGATTTCCCTATATCCCAGCATGTAATAAGATGTCACCACATTGTGAAATTTCTACCCTCCAAGAAATTTCGCAATCATCTACTGAAGAGCACATGGCAATTCAGCCACAAAGTGACAGACCACGTAAAGTTACAGGGTCACCGAGTAGTTAGGCGCATACTATGGTGCTCCAAACTTTCACTGGCATCACATCAGGGAGATCCTGCCAGAGGGGGCACATACCACTATGTCAGTGTGTTTGGTTTACAATCTTTCAGCCTTAACTTGAATTTGTATGAAAGTCGGAACAGGTATAATTAGTAAGTATGACAGGCCCATTGGGGCTTATTTACTAAGGGTCACGGATCTCACTTTCATCAGACTGTTCATGATTTTTGGGATTTGCGCAGCTAAGACAGGTATTTAACAGGGCTTTGTGCTGGGATTGTGACGCACGCAATCGTATCTTGGCGCACAAGGTGGGCCGTCGGACGATCCGACTGATTCGGACTGAGCGCTTGATTTAAGATTTAAATGGCGTCGCAAGATAATGCACTTAAATGCACCACGAAGAAGAACGTGAACTCCGGCGGACCTGAGCGACACATGCAGGATATCGGCGTAGTGAATCGCGGCAGAGTGCATTATCGTCTGACAATGCACTTTTGTGAACTCTGCAGGGCCGGGTAAGTAAATGAGCCCCAGTAATTTTTCCATCCCTGTGGCTATAGGATTTTCAGAATTTGAGGTTTTCAGGGGGACAAAGATTAACCATGCAGATACCTTTGATAACTCCAATGTTAAAAATTGCAGCCTGGGGCCAAAGTTTATTAAATTATCAGCATCCAGAGAGATTCACCAGAGGTCATAGTAAGCAGAAAGGTCCGTCTGTAACTAGGGATCGCCTGTAAGTTGGGTGTTCTTAAGTCAGGGACTACCTATATAGTGTATGTTAATCTAGAAGACCTCAGAAGGAAAAGCTTTGACCCTTACAGTAAACTTAAAAGTTTGGCAATCCTTGCTTGAAGATGGCGCTTTATTTCAAGAAGACATAGTACAATATAAAAAATGTGTGAGCTATACTGTCTCTGACAACCCTAAAACACCACATTCCTCATCACCAGTATGTGAATTGCTTGTCATATAATGATGGCTGTACAAATGGCGGCCGATCCAACAGTTGTGACCAGCCTGACGAGTTTCACCCTGAGGCGATATCTGTCATACTCGGCAGTGCAGGCAGCCACACGAGTACTGTGCTCATTGTCATTCCCATTGCTATGGGCTGTGTGAAATCTTTCAGCCCATTGTCACCCTCTAGTGAACCATGCGTGGCATCAGAAATGGATGAGAAGCTGTAAAGTGACTTTAGCACGAGTTTCCAGAATCTTAGAGGACATTTCATTCAACACATGCGATGTAACCTCATCTAGTTGTAAAGGAGATATGCTTCCAAAGTCATGCCTCAGGGACAATGAGTGTCCTCAGAGACCCTGGCCATTCCTTGTCAGATACGGTCAGATACCGGGGTAACTTAAACTCCTCTACATTTGTATTATATATATATATAAATCAGCTACAGTGCCATCACTCTTGTGTTTTATCTGCCTACATAAATTTTGGAATACAAAAAGTTAGGTTTGTATAAGAATGTTTTTGGAGTTCCCTGAATTTTGTGTACTTTGTTATGAAACCTCTTTTACTTGGATGACAGGGTTATATCTCCAAACAATGCCAAACAGACGCTTTCTTCGCTTTATAAAGGCCAAGTTTAATCTTTTTGGCAAAAAAATTTTGTGTTTGACCTTGTTCATATTCTCAGTGAATACTACAGAACTAAATCCCATGCCAGCTTCACCAGTCAGCCTGGTGCTTCTTGCTTAATAGGGCTAAAAAAAGAGAAGGTAGGGCAGCATATAATTTGAACCTTTAAAGTTCAACGTTAGTTTTTTTTCTAAAAAATGAAATTATATATTATATACATTGCATAGATCCATACTCATGGCTTATTGAAGTAAGTTGTGCATTATGATTTTGTACTTCCATGTATAGCAGTTTGTATTTTTTCTCTTTTTAAACATTTTGAAAAATTAAAACTTAAAACTGCAGAAATGAATTGCAAAAAACCCTCCATGTTGTTAAATATGAGCCAACGTATGTGTATCACTTAACTACTCACCATATCAGAAGTAACAAAATGAGTACAGATTTCTGGAAAGCGTAGATTCGGTACAAATCTGCCGATTTTCAAGCACTTAACTGAATCTGAATATTTTGTGATTTTCTTTGGACAAATCTTGGATCCATGATAATAATTAATGAAAATGAATGAAATCAGTTATTTTTATAAAAAGAATACTGGCTTTTACAGGACTAGAGGGGGTTATATTTCAATGTCCATGTCACTTAAAGCAACATTGGTTCCAATTGAATTGTTTAAAAAATTTGGCGAAGCTAATTGTGAATAATTTGAACAACTTTAGAAATTAACCACTGTAGGAAGAAATAAATCTTGTAGATTAAGGTCTTTTATAAGCAAATTATCCAGCCAGTTATTCATTCATCTCATATAGAAGTGATATTTACTGCCGTTAAATGCACCCAACAAGTAGGCAAAGACCAGGGACATCCTAGGAATTTCCATTCCGATCATTACATTGCTTGTTAGCCCACGTAAAAGAGCCCTTATAGGGTGTGCCCAAGTGGAGTATTTATGGCATATCCACAGGAAATGTCATAAATGTTTGATATATGTTGGTCCCACCCCTGGGACATTCGTCTTTCTCTACAATATTTGTCCCCCAACCCCCATTCCACTGTAGTGACGGCAGCTCATACATACCTCTCTTTATTCACTTTTATGGATGTTCCAAAAATTCCCTGTGAATGTGCTATAAATGTCCCAGATAGCAAACCACCTATCTGTGTATAAGATATAAGAAAACAGCTAATGCAGCAGATCATTTGGAATATTAGTTTCACATGAAACTTTGCCAAACCATGCGTGAAATGCTTCAACCAGGCAAACTTCAGCCCATCTTCAGCACTGCATATGTTGCATGAATCTTTCAAGATAAAACTAATTTTTTATCTTACGTGTATGGACAATGTTAGAAATCTGTATGTAATTTCGTATATCTCTTGGCTAGTAAAGGAAATCCCACTGATCACCGTTTAGGGGATTGAGGACACTTGTGACATCTGCCTGTATGCCATTGTTTTGGGTAACCTCTTCTTCCTTTCTTATAACTTTATAGGCACTACAGCCTCCATTTACATTGTTCACCCAGTTCTTTGTTTATTTACTCCAAAATCATGTCTATTCATAGAAAAGCAATCAACGTTACTGGGCCAAAAGAAATGAACAGTGTGTGGCCAAGAAACATCTACTGTCCCAATTGAGTCATTTTGCCATTTTCCCCCTCTAACATTTACAAGTGAATGAAACAGAAATTGTGACCTAAAAGCAACAATATCCTCTGTCTTTAGAGTCTGTGTTTTATGACAGAACCATTGATGAGCTGAGTACAAGACCAGCCATGTTGTAACAGAGACAATAGGATGAATTTTGCCAATTCAACAGGCACAATGCGAGGATTATGTATTGTGAGGAGGGTCTGTCCCTAATGAGCCCTCAGTGTGTACAGACATTAGATCACTGACGAACTACAGTTCCAAATCAATGTTTTATTGCAAGTCCCTCATGGCAAATGCTTAGTTTGCATCCACATGTTTCAGTACTCTGCAGTGTAACTCTTACGTGACCCTTGTCACTCTCGCTGGCGATACAGTATAAAGAGCTAGAGAGTTATATTATTCCTCATTTCCTAATGTCCAATGCAGCAGTCCCCAACCTTTTTTGAACCAAGGCCCAGCTCATGTGCCCAAAAGTATAACACCCTCCACCGACGACTTTCATGCAACACAAATCATGGCCATCAGACAACCCGACTGATTCAAACTAAGCACGAGATTTAAAATTCAAATTGTGTCGCAAGACATGCACTCACATACACCGGGAAGAAGAAGGTGAACTCCGACGGAACTCAGCGGGGAAGCGTCACATGCAGGATATGATGGTGCCCCTGGCTCTGGTCTCCTGATCTGTGCAGGTGGCTGCATTGTGCCAGTGGGGTACTTCTTACCCAGGTTCGGCCTGGCATAGAAGTAAACCATAACCTGCGCGTGAACGGTCACAGGTTATAGTCAGTGGCAGCGCAGGAACGCCTTGCACCTGCCCACATTACCTCTGGCCACACCCCCTTATGAGGGGAAATAGGCTTAATTATGGGCATATCCTGGGAATTGTGCTTATTTCAGGGCTTCTGTACCATAAAACTGTCCGTCAAGCTCTGATAAATGTTCCCCAATATGCTCAACTCTTCAGTCCAAAGATCCCAAAGATAGATAACCAGTTCTTGCTAAATGAAGCCTATTTTGGTTTAGGGCCATTATAAAAAGCCTATGCAGAAGAGTAGAGCTGTTTTTAGTTAATCTCATCCAAAACTTTTAAGAGTTGGCCCACATATAGACAGGGCTTTTGTACCTACACAGTAGTAAAAGTAGTAGCAATGCTTGTTCAGTCATTACATGCTTATCCAGGCATTACTTGATGTTTACGACCTTTTTAACACTGGACTGTTATATGGGTGACGAGTCCTATCATATCACCATACTGAAGGAATAAGGAAGACTGACTTAACATGCAATGCATACACAGTAGATAAAATCGAAATATAAAGTTTTGGGGGTTACCAATTCCCAGAACGATCCAAAGTCTGAAATATGTTTCTATTAGTTTGGTTTGCGACTTGTGGTTACTACAAGTTGTGATATATGTGACCTAAATATAAATATGATCACCAAAAGAAAAACGGGGGTGAGGTCAGTGGGCCACCGACCCCAAACCTCCCAAGAAAGCAATACACATACAGGAACAAAAGAAAGCAATAACAAATATAAACAACCAAGTGGTTAAAAAATCAATTTCATTTTATTATTGTCAGTCCCCCAGACGATGCCGTTTCCTGGCGAAACACGTGTCGGGGTCATTGCACACTACCGACGGTCTGTATGTGATCTCTTTATTTATATGCATCACATGTGGCTTTCCCTTTATTCATTGTAATTCTATTTGTGACTTTTATAAAACTTTATATTCCTTGCATCACTATGAGCTGCCTTACTTTGGCGTGACAGGGAGCCCTTTGCTGCTATATACTACAGTTTACATTGGGTATTGTGCAATTTTTTCTGTGAGTTCCCCTATTTATGTTTGTCATTTAATATATATATACAATAATAAAATGAAATTGATTTTTTAACCACTTGGTTGTTTATATTTGTTATTGCTTTCTTTTGTTCCTGTATGTGTATTACTAAATATAAATATGCAAAATGTGACATGTTGACCCTTCTTTTCTAACTTTATGTATAGATAATCCTTAAAGGGCTGAGAAATGTTCCTTATATCAGTGGTGGTCACTTGGGTTAGAAAGTCCTTGATTTGCATTCTTTTAGGTAAGCCATCTGCTAATTTTACTGGCTGGTTTTGCTTGTGCTGGTGTGGACTTGCTATGGTCATATCTTTAAAGACCAATATGTAAGTGTCCAGGTGGAGCAAACATGTCTATGAGACTGTTAGTCAATTGGAGATGGTCACCTGATATCTACCTAGATTAGTGTTTGATGTGATATTGCTGCCCCCGCTCACTGCTCATGCTGGGCCTGTTAATTGAAACTGACCATTGATAGTAATTAGACTTTACTCTCTGTGGCAAGATAATCCAAAGTAAGCAAGTCCCAACTTTCACCATCTCCCCTCTACCTCTCTCTTTATTCACGGGGTGGGGGCAATAAATGATAGGTTTCTCAGCATGCATGGCTGCGGGGCACATTTAGGGTCTTCAGCCTCCCTACTGGGTACCTGATACATAAAGAGGAAGAATGATGTCAGTGAAATGGCCCCAGGTTAAGGATGTAAGGTGAGCCCTATATGCTATAGTTTCTCATGGTGGGAAGGCACAATAAAACTACAATTATTTTCTACCCATGGAAACTTTGGGATGTACATCAGAAAACCAATTTAATATCAGCCATTAATTTTAGAAGACTGGCCTACAGTATGATTTACATTATATAGTGAGGTTGGAGAAATGATTATTAAATCTGGTTGTATATGATTCTTTTTTAAAGTAATTTTATTCATAGTTGTATAATTTCCCGAAGAGTAGTAATTCATATCAGAAAGCTGGAACTCTTTACTCTTCTTCTGCAAATATATTTAGAACTAGCTATAGCCTGGTATAGTAAATAACTGCTCTTAGCTGTAACAATATAAAATGGGTTAACAAAAAATATTTTATATGTATCTATAGACCGTCTCGGTCATAGACACTGTCTGTCTCTGGCACTCTCATTCCAGTGACTGTCTCTGTCTTGGGCACTTTCATTCCAGTGACTGTCTATCTCGGGCACTCTCATTCCAGTGACTGTCCATCTCAGGCACTCTCAATTCAGTGACTGTCCGTCTCGGGCACTCAAAACTGTATATTTTATAATTGTAACCCCCACCCATTTTTCTTTTTTGGTCTTTGTGACAATTGGATTTTAAAACTTTTGGGTTGTTACAAGAACCAGGGTCAACAATAAATCTTGCAGACACCTGTGATAACTCTTAGAGGTGATCATTGTAGCCTTGGACTAAAGTACAGTAAATGACCAACATACAGAGGTCCGTTTGCAACTTAAGTAGGGGAACACCTGTACTGCCTTTAGCTTCAATCCTAAAAAAAGAACCCTTGTGCCCTACTCCTAAATACTACAACTGCTTGTGCATCCACTTCTACTGTATATTCTTTGATCCCTTGTGTTTCCATTCATATAGTTTATGGTACCCTGGTAGTGATGGAGAATTAAAAATTTTTAAAATCATGAAAGAAAAAAGGGACTCCCCTCAAAACTGTTTCCCTCCCTCATAACTCATAATCCGTTCTGTCAGTAAGACTTCCCTGATCTTAGATGTGGCACCTATGAGTCCTAATTTTTGTTCTTCACCCATGCTCTCTCACTGGATTCTGACCTGCAGACCTCCGACCTAGGCTATGAGCTGCCACTATGACTACAGGCTTATTCTCTAGCCTGCATCAGGTAAACTCCCACCCTTTGGGATCTTGTAAACCTGCCGGCTTTGTTTACTACATTTGACTGATCTACAACTCTATGGGGCACATTTACTTACCCGTTCTGTTGACGCCGCCGATCCGGAATGCCCGACGAGGATTCGGAGCTGCCGCGATTCACTAAGATCTTGCATCCAATTTCGTGCATGTGTCACTTCCCCCGCTGAGGTCCGATCTGATCTGATCTTGCGACACACTTTGGTTTTTAAATTCTGCGGTTTGTCCAAATCGCCCCCCGATTTGTGTCGCATGCAAGCCAGCGCCGATGCGCCACAATCCGATCACGAGCACCAAAAACCAGGGGCAATTCAGGGCAAATGGGAAAAAATCGCATGCGAGAAATGTATAAAATGAGAATTTATAGCAACATGGATTTTTTATTTGTGTGATGTCTGAAGACTATATCATGTCGATGCTTGTCTCATGTAACCGATCACAGCATATCATTTTTTTTTCATACACTTCCAACCCAAACATGCCACAGACTTTGTTCTTCTAAAACGTGTTACTGTGACCTTGGGGCATATAGATATATATATTTTATTAGAAAAGCATCACAATGATCATAACAAGCTGTGGGAATTCTGTAGGAAGCTAATTATTCAAGGTTAATTAGTCTGCTGATTGTTCAGAAAAAATATTGCTATGTTGCAGAGATGTCATTGTTGCCATAATTGCTTGTTATCTGCATCATCTTCAGCCAAAAATGACAACTTAAAGGGGCATTGCCATCTATGGAATTTAGGGTTTTATCCATGCAGGGATCCACTTCTGTCTTAAAGGGAGTCTACCAGATTCAAATCCACCCAGCAAGTAAGGTCAGCATAGAGACATACCTTTCACGGTTCGAGGGCGGCGTATCGTCTGAGAGTCTCTTTGGGAAGAGTCTGTGGATCCTCTGGACCACCGTGGGGGATGGCAGCCAAAGTAACAAATGCAGGAAACAGTCACAACCTGAGATGATAGCAGGAACCCCGAGGAGCACTGGTAATGCCGGTACGGAGTGAAGACACCACTGGTCTGGGACCTTGGAAGGCACAGCAGAAGCACAAGAAGGCAGGACGTCACCACTGGTCTGGAACCCTGGACACAGTCGTACGGGGACGGACCACAGGATAAGGACCACAGGACACGGACCACCGGACACGGACCACAGGATACGGACCACCGGACATGGACCACAGGATACGGGACCTTGGGATACACACAGGAGGCTTTCACTTCAGTCGGGAAGACTTGAAGATCCGGCAGGGAATGAAGGAAACCGCCGAGTTATATAGGAAACCCAGAAGTGACCAGAGCCAGTAGAAAGGACACTGGCCCTTTAAGTTCTGAGGAGTCACCGCGGGCGGGCCCTAGGAGTGGGAGCGTGCGGCCTCAAAGGCAGGCAATGTGCGGCCTGCACGCCGAAGACCAGGAGCCAGGAATGGTAAGTCCGGGGATGGGGCAGAGATGCCGTCATGGAGGGGAGCGCAGGTGTGCCCACGATCCGTGACCAGGATACCTTTGACAAGAGGGAGACTTGCCTGAGTACTGGTCGACTACTGACTTGGTGTGATACAAATGGATTGGAATTGAATTTATCGTAGACCAAGGAAATGATAATTAGTTTCCGAAAAGAACGGGATACTGATTGTGAGCCTACAAAGATTAGGGGTGTCGCAGTGGAACGCGTCACAAACTATAAGTATTTGGGCGTCTATCTGGATGATAAGCTATTGTGGCATATAAATTCTGAGAAATTGTATAAAAAGGCGTCTGGGAGACTTTACTTTTTAAGATCCCTTAGGTCTTTCGATGTGGACCGTAGGATGTTGATGTCCTTTTACCAGTCTGTAATTGGGAGTGTTTTATTTTATGCGGTGGTGTGCTGGCACGCACGACTGACGTAAACAAATTCAAGAAATTGGTTAGGAAGGTGAGCTCAATTGTTGTCTCTAAGATGAAGGATTGGGAGTCAGTCTTGTGTGCACGTATGCCCTCCAAATTCAAGTCCATTGTAAGTAATGAGAAAAACCCGTTACATAACACACTAATTGGTCAACGTAGTATATTTAGTGAACGGTTTCTGCATATTAAACGTAGAACGACTCGTTTTAAAAACTCTTTCATACCTAGGGTAATTGCACTAGTTAACTTGGGCAAGTAATTAATATTATTTTTAACCAAGGTGCTCTCTTTCTTTTTACCGTCTTTTAAATTTTTTTTACTTATCTGTGGATGTATTTAATTGTTCGTAATATATGTCTGCTAGTATCTTGATTGTTTGTATATGTATAATTGTGATCATGAATGGAGGTGGAGTTGCTGTCGTTGTGACAAAATCAATTTCCCCTATAAGGACAATAAAGCATTCTATTCTATTCTATTCTTCTTTTCCAGCTAGCTGTTATTTTAGGGTAAAAAATCTTTCTTTTTTTTTTCAAATTTATCTTTATGCAAATTCGGTTTTTGGTGCACCAGAGGTGGGGTCAAGCCTGCTAGTGCACCAGTTTTCTTCTTTCTTTACCTCCTTTCCGCAAATGTCGTGTAAAGTGGACAGGCTCTTGACCCACCATAGAAAGAAGAAAACAGCTGTCCCCCCCTGGATCACCAAATAACTTGTTTGCTTAAACTTTCATAGAATTTTCTCTCCAATGACAGATAATTGGAAAACAAGAATGGTATAACCAGAAGTTGCCTTATGCCGTGCTGCTTTTACTTGTGGGGAGCTGGCACACTCCCTTTAAGAACAGGGCAGCTTCAATAGAATGAGAAAATAAGTAAATGTGGGTCCCAGAGAGATTATAATAGTTAGATTCTCCTTTAACTAAAACCTATCTGGGCTCTTGGATTGAATCTGACCGCTGGTAACATCTGCCCAAAGTTTTTGTGTTTCCCCCAGGAGCTTTATTGCCCTCACAGAGTAGAACTTGAATAATTCATTTTTATAAAATTAAAATTATAGTTTTAGCAAAATGATATAAATTCCCTATAAATAACTATACAAAGCACATGGCACAGTAAATAAGCGCATGCCAGCATGAAGCGAAAATCCTACAGACGGTATTAATCGTAAATACTACAGCAAAGGATGAAATCAAGTAGCTTGGGAATATATTGAATTACTGTTTTAGCAAGTGAAACCTGGATGCTGACAGCTCACAGTATATATAATACTTTCTTCTTGGGTAAAATAATTGACAAGTGGCAATTGTTTTTTTAAACAGTTTTGACATTCCCGAGGCCTGGAAGGCAGGTGTAAGGAAACCTGAAGCACGAATGTTACATGTGTCTAATAATTCAACATGTCAATGTGTATGGTTTTAAAGCGTATGAATAAATAAGGGTCAAATATACAAATTTGTTTAATCATTTCCGTCTAAAAAAGGGTATAGGGATAAAGATGAGAAAATCTATTCATTGGGTCATTGAAAATCTTTCGTTTTTAGGTGCTAAATTAGGGATGAGCAGAGCCTATTAAATTTGGGTCCAGCAAAAGTTAAAAATCCTGTCTGGGTGTGGGTACTGGACTGGTAGGTCAAACAATAATACCCACGATTGGTGCTGGCCTAAATTTTGGGGAGGATTGATATTCCCCATGACGTGATAGAGAAGCACCGATCTTCCCAAAAATGGTGTTGCGCATTTGTCGTGGCAGTTAGAAGCCGGTGCTCGCATCTCACATTTGCCAGCGGCATTTAAATGGCTACACCCGGAACCGGTGCTAGGTGTTATTGGCAAATGTGTTCAGCCAGACTCGGACATGAACTGAATGAAGTTTATTTCTGGGTTTGGGGCCCGAACGTGCCCTGGACCTGCACATCACTACTTAAAATCTTTTAGAATGGTGACCAGTTATTGCTGTCATTCTTCCTGGGGCTTAGTGAGGGGGGACACATGGAAAAAAAATTGTAAAGAATAATTTTTATTATACAAGTACAGCACTTGGCTCTGCACCAGAGCTTTAGCCAGCATCGGGAGTCACGGGGTGGCAGTAGTAGTAATTTAGTAACCTAGATTTTGGGGAGGATTTTACTACCACTAACATCCTCAAGTAACACCCGCAGTCGGAGTGAGCTCCGATCACGAGTGTTAACCCTTTAAATGTAGTGGTCGGAGCGACTGCGGCATTTAAATGGCTGCAGGGAGATTCTCTGCTCGATTGGGGCACCCTGCAGCGTTTTCAGGGGATGCCGTTTGTTGCTATGGCGACCCCGGGGTTCTGGGCTAAGACCCCAGGGCTGTCCATAGTAAATGCCTGTAAGGTTCTGTTTAGAGATGAGCGATCACTAAAATGCTCGGGACCTCACTGGCACATCAGTATTGCAGGTTATTATAATGAACACGCAATCAAACGATAACTTGTTCATGTCCCATAGTGGGACAAGTCAAAAAGTGAAAAAAAAAAGTTTTACATAAGAATAAACTAATAAATAAATCAAAAAGCCCATTACATATTACACTTACATATACAATAAAAAAAAGTGAAAATAACCATACAAACGCCACATATGGTGTATCGCCACATCCGTAACGACCTGTACAATGAAACAAAATCATTATTATACCCGCACAATGAAAAAAACGATTAAAATAAACACCAAATATTATGATTTTTACCTATATTTTCCCACATAAAATGCAATAAAAACAAAAATGCTACTGTTGTAAAGTACCTCAGCAAAAACAAGCTTTTACTCAGCTATATATACCAAAAATTAAGAGTTATGGTACTTGGAAAATGGTGATGCAAAGATTATAGATTTTTCCCTACATGAGGTTTTATTGTAAAAAATTAGTAAAACGTAAGCAACAATATAGAAATTTGTTATTGCGGTTATCATACTGACCCACTGAATAAATGTGACATATTACTTAGGGTATGTGGCAAACACAAAAAAACAAAACAAAAAAATAAATGACTTTTAAAACAGAAAGAAGAATACTAAAGGGGCACTGTACCTAGATGAATAAGCATTTCATGTTCCTCGTTCCATGTCAACATTAAACAGTATAGGACACAGACACATGCAGAAAGCAGGAGGTGCTCTAGCTCAAAAAATGTCCAAAGACAAACATCGGGAAATTATCAAAAGAAAGAAAGAATAGAGCTGGCACTCACCATTAAAAGTCAAATCTTTATTCCATAAAGATAAAGTAAAAACAAGTTGCAGGGAGGGAGAAGGACAGCAGGAGCCCACTGGTGGCGACAGTCCGTTTTGCGCTTCACATGCGCTTAATCCTGCCTCAGGAGCAGCGGTTATGTTCTCAGTATTTGATGGAGCGTCAAGTTAAAGTAAAAGCATGCACCCGACTCTCCATACTCAATACTATGAGAACGGCAAATAATGCTGAGGACAGCGCTCAGTTATCTCCAGCCTCTCTGCTGGAGACACCCAAGCGCTGTGTGTAGCATTTTCCAAGGCTCCCAAAGTATTGAATAATCTGTCACATCCATCAGTCAGTGATAATGGGGGTCCCTTTTCTGTGATTGTTGGGGATCCCAGTAGTCAGGACTTAGTACACAACTGCTTTCATGTACCAGTTTTTTTCAGCCTTTGTAGCTGTAGTAGTAGCTGATCATAGCCTATGATCAGAGGAGCCCTGACTTCAAGGGAACATGTCATGAAGAAAATGTAGTCCTTTCTGTGGGCAGCAGGTTATTGAGCAGGTTTATCATTTTGTTATAAGATTTAGTATAACTCAGGGGTGTAACTAGGAGAAGCAGGGCCCCATAGTAGACTTCTGAATGGGGCCCTTCTTCCCCTCAGAAAATATACATATTTGTATACTCACACATTTATATACTTATGCGTAAACATTTATCCACTGATATATACATTTATCCACATACTTAGATCTGTCCCAGTAGCTGTATACTGTGGAAGATATGCACTGTTATATACACATTATACTGTATATAATGTGCATATGTATATAATAGTACACATCCTCCACAGTAGCTGTATACTGTGGAAGATGTGCACTGTTATATACATATTATAGTGTACAATGTGCAGCAATGTGCATATGTATATAATAGTGCACATCCTCCATTCTTTAGAGTGTAAGGTCGGTTGTCGGGGCCCCCTGACACTATGGGCCCCATAGCACCTGCTTTGGCTGCTACTAATGTAGTTACACTCTTGTGACTATGTATAGTTATGTATGCAGAGATAACAGAGAAACATATCATAAGTAGCACCTCCCACTGGACTCCTGTGTACAAAACAGCAGGAATTTATATGAACAAAGTTGTTATGACTCTATACAATACAGACACGTGTCTGTCATCAGCTCTCACTCCTGTGCTATAGTGTAATTTGTTATAGATATTAGGTAGACATAAGTATTATTCAGTAGATTTCAGGGCTAGAAGCTGACTACAGTCACAACTGAAAAAGGTAAAATGTGAACGCTTCAGTTTACATTTCGACTCGAAGCAATTTTAGATAAAATGACAGCGAAAATGCAGCAAAAGATTTTTGTTCATGGAAAGATGACATTTTTAGTCTGGAGCCTGCCTCAGGGACTGAACTTGTGGTTAGTAAAATAAGCAATTAACCTGCAGACATTGCTGTATAAGTATTCACTCAACGCTATGTCCTAATCCCTGTAATTTAAGTTGACAGTACAGACACAAGAACTGCAAAAATTAACACTTCTCTTCTTATGGTTTACTCTTAAAAGATGAAGGCAATAGAAGTTCAGACTGTAAACCAGCTGCAGGTTTAAACTAGATCCACCGTATAATAGAAAAATAATGTCAGTATGTAAGACTCACTGGTCACCATCTTATTAACGTTTGCTAAAAATTATGCATACGTTGGAAAAAAAATGTATAAACCAGGGACTTTTGTACTAAAGCTTAAAGGAAATCTACCACCAGGAACAAGGATTGTAAACCAAGCACACTTACATGCTGGTGTGTGTCCCCTCTGGCAGGATCTGCAGTTCTTTTAGCTTCTTATGTCCTTTTTTTTTTTTTTAAAAAAAGACTGTTAAAACTATGCAAATGAGCCTGGGGGGCTCCGGGATCCATACGAGGCTCTGTGTTGTGACTGACAATGATAGCTTTCCCAGACCTTCTACTGTTGATCGATCAAACCCGTACATGGGACACTGGAAGGGTGCAGCCAATAAACCAGTATATATAATTAATTCACAAATGTCATTGTGTTTCAGTGGTTACAACACATGTTAGTCAGTTTTTGCTTTGCTTTAAAAAAAAAGACTGTTAAAACTATGCAAATGAGCCTGGGGGGCTCCGGGATCCATAGGTGTAAATAGAGCCTGGAGCCCCTTAGGCTCATTTGCATCATTTATAAAGATGCAGATCCCTGCAGAGGGTGCACACACCAGCAAGTAAATGTGATTGGTTTATAATCCATTATACTGGTGGTAGATGTCCTTTAACCCCTTCCCGCACCCTGAGAAAAATTCCACCTACAATTCTGAACCTCCTAACAACCTAGAAAAGAGAGATAATGCAAAAAACTGCCAATATAAAGCAGACATTTGGGAAATGTTAGTTATAAAGTTTCTTCGGTGCTATGACTATCTGCCTGTAATGCAGAAAATTTAGAACTTTGAAAATGAATAATTTTTAGAAATTTTTGCTCATAATTTTTTGTAGAGCTTTCTATACAGTGAGATGATCCAGGATTTTAACATTTCTCCGCCTCCAAAGGTGCTCATCTCAAAGCCTTACATATACAAGTCAAGTAAAAAAAGTATCCGGCTCTTACTTGGTGCAAAGGTAAAAAAAAAATCGTATAATAATACTACCAGCGCGTTTCAATATTTTTAATAAAACCCCTGAGGCTCTGTGTTGTGACTGACAATGATAGCTTTCCCAGACCTTCTACTGTTGATCGATCAAACCCGTACATGGGACACTGGAAGGGTGCAGCCAATAAACCAGTATATATCATTAATTCACAAATGTCATTGTGTTTCAGTTGTTACAACACATGTTAGTCAGTTTTTGCTTTGCCCATATAGAAAGGGTAGGAGCTACATATACTTACTGCAACCTATAACACACCATGTTTTTTTTCTGAGCTAATAGCATTGTATTAAACAAAAATTAGCCAAAGGTCAAAGAGGCAGGAGCCTCCTGATGTATCGTGCTGCGAAAATGCAGCGGTGGGGCTATCCCCCAGAGTATAAAAAAGGTGGTGCAATGCAACTTGGAGGTACATTTTCTTGTAAATTACTAATTATTTAAAATTTGGTAACACAATTTATTAGCAAATCACTAATCATGTGTACACATGCAATATAGAATTTTTGTACTTTAACTAAACATAAGATTTTGTAGGTAAATAAGAAGTAAAGGGAACCTGATTTCAAAAGTCAGAAATAGAGACGTAATTCTTACACCTCTGGACTTATTTGAGATTCTTGGAAAAGCACAGATGGAAATTTTTGCTTTTATTTTTAGTTAAATATGACTTGTTATAAAGTAGTGAGCCCACTAACTTTGTAGGAGATTATTTCAAGTGCACCCACGAATGAATGTGAACCAAGTAGACAAAAGCAAAATAAAGTTGTCCAAAAATAATCAACAGTACTGTAGAGATATAGTAATGTTAGGACCCAGCAGTTTGATAAAGCTTTGTTATAAAGTGTCTGTGATAGCGTTTTGGCTTATACATTAAAAAAAATACAGACTACAAGAGTGGCCAGGACTCAAAAAATACCAATGACAATAGGTGGAGGCTTAACCTGGGGTACAGTCCAAGTGACAACTATAGGAAGGAAATGCAGGTGGGATTGAGTGAACTTCCTAATGCCCAGGTTATTCCTGTGCCCGAGGTTGTCCTGTTCTTCCAGCATGGTGTGAAAGGGGTATTCCCATTTCAGCAAATTAATGTTATTGTTTGTATTATAAAAAGTTATACAAGTTTCCTATATAACTCCTGTATCAATTCCTCACGGTTTTCTAGATCTCCGCTTGCTGTAATTCTATATAAAGCTTCTACGTTTCCTTCCAGTGGACAGAAATCTGACCATGGTCACACAGGTGCACAGCTCATTAATATCACACAGCTCTGATTACTCTCTGTGATACTAATAAGCCGTGCACCTGTGTGACCATTGTCAGATTTCTGACCACTGGTAGTAAACATAGAAGCTTTCTATAGAATGACAGCAAGCAGAGATCTAGAAAACTGTGAGAAATTGATACAGAAAGTATATTGGAAAATTGTATAAGTTTTTATAATACAAACAATAACATTAATTTGCTAAAATGGGAATACCCCTTTAAGTAAGGAGATAAGTTGCCATTTGGAAATTGCCTTAGGGCAGTGGTGGCGAACCTATGGCACTGGTGCCAGAGGTGGCACTCAGAACCCTTTCTGTGGGCACTCAGGCCATCACCCCAGGACCGAGTTCACCGAACAGGACCCAATACATCAAATCTTCCAGCTGTCCCAGGCAACTTGGAGAGAAGCTATAATGAAAGTCTGAATTTGCCCTCCTTCTTTCAACTGTATTGGGGGCCTCGGACGGCCAATACAATTGAAAGAAGTGGAAGAACAGGTAGCAGTAAGTTACTGCTTAAAATGCCACGTTGGCACTTAACGGTAAATAAGTGGATTTTGGTTGTAGTTTGGGCACTCTGTCTCTAAAAGGTTCACCATCACTGCCTTAGGGGATGCCTATTTTTATTCCTGTTCTTATCAGAGCTTTTACTTATAAGAAAAGATAATAATAATACATTTGTCCATGATTAAGGCTGCCTAGTGCACCTGAAACGCGTTATTTTTTACCTGTGCTTCTGTTGGATATCGTGAATTATGTCAAATAAAGCTGGATTTGATTCATGGAACTGGATCAAATTTTCTTTGAGAGTATAAGAAAATGGTAAGAAATGCTTTTTTTGTATAGAATAAGGACTATTTGGCAAAAATGTCTTGGACAGCATTCATCATGACAACTTTTGGGATAATTTCTCTGCAAGTAGGGTGATCCTAGCAGAAAACTGTAGGAAATAAACTTCTTGAAAAACATAATGAGGCTCATTTACTAAGGGTCCGTGGGCCACACTATCGTCCGAATATCCGATGATTTCCAATGTGCACCGCATTTAGAAGGGCTTTTTGTCGCATGCGATTGGATTTTGGCGCATCGGCGCCGACTTTCACGCGACACAAATCGGGGGGGGGGGGGGCAGACCGTCGGACGATCCGACGGATTCAGACAACGCACGGGACTTAACATTAAAAATTGTGTTGCAAGCACCGGGAAGAAGAAGATTAACTCCGGTGGACCTGAGCGGGGAAGCGACACATGCAGGAAATCGGACGCACGATCTTAGTGAATCGCGGCGGCTCCGAATCCTCGACGGACAACCACCTTGGGGATCGCGACGGGACGGGTAAGTAAATGTGCCCCAATGTATATTATGACCAATTTACGGTAATCATAGTAAGAAGACTGTTGAAATCGTGACCCGCAATGCAGCCATATTGTCGCTGCGACCATACATTGTGGTAAGTTCTTGACAGTGTTCTAATGGAACATGAGATTCTTGGAAAAAGCACAAATGGAAATTTTTGCTTTTATTTTAAGTTAAATATGACTTATTATAAAGAAGCGAGGATAATAACTTTGAAGGAGGTTATTTCAAGTGCACCCACGAATTAATGTGAACCAAGTAGACACAAGCAAAATAAAGTTGTCCAAAAATAATCGACAGTACTGTAGAGATATAGTAATATAGTAATGTTATGATTCAGCAGTTTGATAAAGCTTTGTTATAAAGTGTCTGTGATAGCGTTTTGCCTTATACATTAAAAAAATACAGACTACAAGAGTGGCCAGGACTCAAAAATACCAATGACAATGGAAGCTTAACCTGGGGTACAGTCCAACTGACAACTATAGGAAGGACATTTTTATATGGAGAGAAAGTTGATACTCCAGCAGTCACAAAATCTTGATAAAATCCAAAAATTCTTTATTCCATAGTATTTAAAAATTCCGGGTCACATATTGCACGTCCATATCCACTAGATAGGAAGGAAATGCAGATGGGATTGAGTGAACTTCCTAATGCCCAGGTTATTCCTGTGTTCGTGGTTGTCCTGTTCTTCCAGCATGGTGTTAAGTAAGGAGATAAGTTGCCATTTGGAAATTGCCTTTGGGGATGCCTATTTTTATTCCTGTTCCTATAAGAGCATTTACTTATCATAAGATAATAATAATACATTTGTCCATGATTAAGGCTGCCTAGTGCACCTGAAACGCGTTAGTTTTTACCTGTGCTTCTGTTGGATATCGTGAATTATGTCAAATAAAGCTGGATTTGATTCATGGAACTGGATCAAATTTTCTTTGAGAGTAAAAGAAAATGGTAAGAAATGAGTTTTTTGTATAGAATAAAGACTATTTGGAAACAATGTCTTGGTCAGCATTCATCAAGACTAGTTTTAGGATAATTTCTCTGCAAGTAGGGTGATCCTAGAAGAAAACTGTAGGAAATAAACATTGTGAAAATTGTGACAACTACTTGAAAAACATAGTGAGGCTCATGTACTAAGGGTCCGTGGGCCACACTATCGTCGGAATATCCGATGATTTCCCATGTGTGCTGCATTTGGAAGGGCTTTTTGTCGCATTCGACTGGATTTAGGCGCTTCGGCACCGGCTTTCACGCGACACAAATCGAGGGGCAGGCCGTCGGACGATCCAACTGATTTGGACAACGCAGGGAATTTAACATTCAAAATTGTGTCGCAAGCCAAGCCCTTACATGCACCGGGAAGAAGATGAACTCCGGAGTACCTCAGCGGGGAAGCGACACCTGCAGGAAATTGGACGCACGATATTAGTTAATCACGGCAGCTCCGAATCCTCACCGGACAACGCTCCTCAGGGATCGCGACTGACGGGTTAGTAAATGTGCCCCAATGTATATTATGACCATTTTACAGTAATCATAGTAAGAAGACTGTGGAAATCGTGACCTGCAATGCAGCCATATTGTCGTTGCGACCATACATTGTGGTAAGTTCTTGACAGTGTTCTAATGGAACATGATATGTATGGTTATTCATTTTGTCTGTATGAGGGATCGTTCCAAAATGAATTATGCAAACTGAAAAGAAAATATCCCCCTTGTTGTCCGTACCTGCATGACATAATACAAAACTCTCAGAGTAAATCATCTGATATTTCTTGCCGAAAGAAGATATAGACAAAACAGCAAAGCTGCCGGATAGTTTTACAAAATGACATCTTAAGTGACTCCAATCCAGAACAAAAGCCCATGTGATTGGAGTAATGGGCTAAGCAACAATTACACCCAAATAATTCTGAAGGAGATAAATTGAGAAAGGAACACTCTGACATGTCTGTGGCCTTGCAAGATATGGCTGCCAGGCATCCAGATAAACCCAGTTATCTGACAATGCACACATTATTATTCATTTCTTCTGGCTGACATCATATCACCAGTCCTGGAGATGGAGATACACAAAGAATGTAGTCACACTAATCCAAGATAACCAGATAGAGGTTCCTGCACATGATAAAAGTCACTACTTAACTGTAATATCCACAATATCTGATGTAATACAAGAGAAAAAGAAGAAACGTGTTACCAAATATAGAGCTTCAAGTTTCTCTTACAAACTTTGTTATAATAGTAGTCGCCAGACGCCAAAAGAGATGAAGTCTCGGGACATACCTTCCACTGCCCCAAGTTTGTGGCTCAGTGGGCCCCCAACAGCAGGGGGCTAAGGCACTTGCCAGGAGATGCCAGTGCTGGTGACATTCCTGAATATATGTGTCATATATAGTTCTTCCAAATTGGAATTGTAGACACAGTCACTGATGGCATCAGTGTTCTTTGGGTCATTCTGGAAAACCCAATGGGATGTCACTCTCACTGACCACAATGACCTCAATGACCACAGGCCGTTGTTGATGAGTGGTCCGAGGAGGCCATTCATTGGCTGGTGCAGTGCCAAAAGGAGCAGGGTAAGGTCGAATTCACACAACTGTATGGGGGACGTATGTATGGACGCAAGCCTGTGGTCGTACATGCGTCCCCCACAGGTGGCAATGGGCACACGGGTCACCCCTCCTCCTCTCCCTTACGCCGGACTAATGCACGCCTGGTTATGGCCCGGCGGGCATAGGTGCATGTGAATCCAACCTAAGTATGCTTTCTTTCGATTTTCCCACCCCAGCCATGGCCGCTTTAGGGTTTTGATTTCTGGAAAACTTCATTAAGTTTACATTCTGATCGTATATTGTAATATTACAGTTTTACCATATCTGACATGTATATATTATATTCTTTTCACTAGGCCTGTTTCTCAATACTATTATCAGTACATGTTTGATGTATACACAAGCATACTTCAGATTTTTCCAGGCACTTCTGCACCACTTTTAAGTAATGTTTGCCGGCAAGAATTCATAAACCAGGTGAGGTTTTTGCCGTGATTTATAATTTTTTGTAATCTACTGAACCTCTCTGTTTATGATTTTTCTACTTTCCCTAAAACACAGGAATATTTTCTTAAAAATTTGAAAATGCAGTTTAAATTAGAAGACAGGAGCACCTACTTCAATCTGCTGCATTCAGGAGAACCACAATAGTGTATATTTTAGACATAGGAGGGATTTTATCGTGCGCTGGCATATTATAGAGGTCACACACCCCTGGCATGGCAGATAGATCAAGGGGTAAAGACGTCTTAATGTATCCGTCAGGCAGCCGCTCCGCTGGGCAAAAATATATGCCAGCCTACCAAGAATAATCTGAATTTCTGTCCCGATTTCTGTCGCATGAAAGCCGGCGCCGATGTGCCAAAATCCGATCGTGTGCGACAAAATCCCCTTCTAAATGCCTGTCCCAGCTGCGTGATCCCCAAAAAGTCGGAAAACCCAACGGAAATGCGTGTGCGGGACCCTTAGTAAATAAGCCCCAATTGTGCATAATGTCATATTTGCACGCACTAAAAATGAATATGTACATGTGTGATTATATGAATTATAATCACACATGTACATTTATACACTCATGTGCACACATATAGTACATATACACACACAGACCGTGCCATATACAAACCTACAGCATATATACACACATACAGGGGGTCATTTATTAAGGGCCCGATTCGCGTTTTCCCGACGTGTTACCCGAATATTTCCGTTTTGCGCCGCTTGTACTTAAATTGCCCCGGGATTTTGGCGCACGCGATCGGATTGTGGCGCATCGGCGCTGGCATGCGCGTGACGGAAATCGGGGGGCGTGGCCGAACGAAAACCCGACGTATTCGGAAACCTATACTCACCACTGGCAGCGGGTCCGCGTCTTCTATCTTCTTGCCGCGGGCAGGCAGGAAGGGGTGCGCGGCCGCGTGATGACGTCATCACGCAGCCGCGCATCCCAGTTCATGGAGCGATGTGCGCCGGGGTTGTCTTCCGGCCAAATCGCTCCAGTTATAGTGCTCGAGCGGCCGCTTACGGCCACATCGAGCACTATACAGTGACGGGCAGGAGCTTCCTGTCCGGACGGACGGAGGCCCCTGCCCGACTGCCAGTGGCGTACCGACCGCTGCGACCGCGGTCGGTACGCCACTGCATAGGAGGGAATTTATCGTGCGCTGGCATATTATAGAGGTCACACACCCCTGGCATGGCAGATAGATCAAGAGGTATAGCCGTCTTAATGTATCCGTCAGGCAGACGCGCAGCTGGGCAAAAATATATGCCAGGCTACCAAGAATAATCTGAATTTCTGTCGCATGAAAGCTGGCGCCGATGTGCCAAAATCCGATCGTGTGCGACAAAATCCCCTTCTAAATGCCTGTCCCAACGGCGTGATCCGCAAAAAGTCGGAAACCCAACAGAAATGCGTGTGCGGGACCCTTAGTAAATAAGCCCCAATTGTGCATAATGTCATATTTGCACACACTAAAAAAATACAAATATTTGTAAACTCATGAATTACAATCACACATGTACATTTATACACTCATGTGCACACATATAGTACATATACACACAGACCGTGCCATATACATACCTACAGCATATATACACACATACAGTGTATGCACACACCATACACCTATACACATACAGCATATACACATGACAGATATAGCATATATACATCACATATATGTTATGTACATATTATGCTGTACAATGTGCAGCATAATGTATATAATGGTGCACATCCTCCATTCTTTAGTCAATACGGTGGCACGGTGGCTGAGTGGGTAGCACTCAGCTCAACATCTGCAAAGAGTTTGTATGTTCTCTCCTTGTTTGCGTTGGTTTCCTCCGGGTCCTCCGGTTTCCTCCCACACTCCAAAAACATTCTGGCAGGTTGTTTAGATTGTGAGCCCCATGGGGACAGGGACCAATTTGACATGCTTTGTGCAGCGCTGCGTAACCTGTGTGCGCTATATAAATAAAGAATTATTATTATTATCAGGTCGGATGCTGGGGTCCCCTGACACTGCGGGCCCCATAGCAGCTGCTATGGCTACTACCGCTGTAGTTAGGTCCCTGCCCAGGGTCGGACTGGGGTGCCTGGGGCCCACCAGAGAAATTTATCCTGGGGGCCCACCATACTGCTACTTGGAAATATTCCATATTTCACAGGAGTTAACAGTGGCTACATTGATGAATTTATGCCAAGGCATAAACATTAGGGATGTGATCGTCAGTGCTCAGCACTAACTTACTAATAAGAATAACCCTTCATCTTTCCCGTATCCTCGCTGCACCACATAAAGAAGACTAGGCACTGACACTAAGGAAATAGTCTAGATAGTTAGTAAGTAATTACAGTCATTTTTACTTATCTTCAGATATCTTCAGCTCCGTATGGTACATCTCCACACTGTGCAACTAAAAGTATCACAGTCACTACAATATAAAGTCACCTGGATAACAACTGTGCTCCTAAATGATATTTACCCTTCACAACACAACTGACCACACGGTGCCCCCCACAAATATCAAATATACCCCCATAACAAAACCATACTGCCCCCTCTCCATAAATCAAATATTACATTGCAACCTATCAGTATATTACAATACACACTATAGCCCTTGAGTAAATAATACTGTACACCTAATAAATTAAATTGGACATCACTCCCATAAAT
>CM033649.1:27404022-27485494 GCA_019512145.1 Engystomops pustulosus | reverse complement strand
ACATATGGGCACAGCACAGTACTACTACTACTCCTATCCTGTATATATGAGACCAGCACAGTACTACTACTCCTATCCTGTATATATGAGACCAGCACAGTACTACTACTCCTATACTGTATATATGAGACCAACACAATACTACTACTCCTATACTGTTAATATCGGTACAGTACACTACTACTATGCTGTATATATTGGTACAGTACATATTACTACTCCTATCCGGTACAAATGGGCACAGCTCAGTACTACTACTCCTATCCTGTATATATGGGAGAAGCACAGTACTACTACTCCTATCCTGTTTATATGGACACAACACAGTACTACTACTCCCATCCTGTATATATGGGCACAGTACTACTACTCCTATCATGTATATATGGGAACAGCACAGTACTACTACTCCTATCCTGTATATATGGGCACAGCACAGTACTACTACTCCTATCCTGTATATATGGGCACATCACAGAACTACTACTACTATCCTATATATATGGGCACAGCACAGTACTACTTCTCCTATCCTGTATATATGAGCACAGCACAGTACAGTACTACTACTCCTATCCTATTGGTATGGGCACAGCACAATACTACTACTCCTATCCTGTATGTATGGATACAGCACAGAACTACCACCCCTATTCTGTATATATGGACACATCACAGTACTACTACTCCTATCCTATAGGTATGGGCACAGCACAGTACTACTACTCCTATCCCATAGGCATGGGCACAGCACAGTACTACTACTCCAATCCTATAGGTATGGACACAGCACAGTACTACTACTCCTATCCTGTTTGTATGGACACAGCACTGTACTACTACTCCTATCCTGTATATATGGACAAAGCACAGTACAACTACTCCTATCCTACATATATGTAAATATTGACACAGCACAGTACTACTACTCCTATCCTGTATATATGGACACAGCACAGTACTACTACTTCTATCCTGTATATATGGACACATCACAGTACTACTACTCCTTTATATATGAGCACAGCATAGGACTATGTTACAGGGGATATTATTCATAACTGGACCCTCTGCTCTATTATTATATATATTACAAATAGTGTAAATGGATACAGTATATACTGACCACAGTCACTGATATTCTGTGGTGAGATGTCAGTGTGTACTGAAGCCATTGGGTCATTAACATATCAAAAGGCTTTGAACAGTAAACTTTTTCAAAAGATCACATGTTCCATTCCGCCACTTTTTTTTGGCCCAGTCATTTGTATCCCCCACCTCGCGATCTGTGTTACTCCCTTACTAAGAGACCTCTCCACCAGCAAAGACCCCTCAACAACACGCAGAACACTCCAGGGTCCCCCTCACAAGGGTCTTATAACATAAAACAACCAGAATCCCTAAGAACTGAACTTGATCGATCGCTGCCCAAAATCACACTCCATACTATGCTCCAGATGAAACCTGTGCTACCTGTCCGACCTACCCAGTCTAGTAACCTAAGTCCACGTATAACACAATTTCAACCACTATACTCCTAATATACGATGGATCATGACATTTGGGCTGGCTCGCCATTGATAAAGGGTTGCTTTTGGGGATGGGGTTTACTATTCAGTTCCTCTAGGCTTCAGTGGTTCCTGTCCAGCCCCTTAGATCTCTGTTGGCTATTTACATACAGCACCTACTCCGTCCTTCATATATCACAGTAATACATACAAACCCTCCGCCGAGACTTATATACAAAACAGACTTACTACACAGCATAACAATGGTGACAAAGTAACTACATAAAATACAAATAACAATACATAGAGACAAACCTTCTTCTCCTGACCTCCTCCCCGACACAGTAAATGTATGTAATGTATATACAATATATTTTAACACCTACACTACAGAAGCTCCTGGATTATCCTGAACAGTAGTCACAGCCATACCTGACCATATACATGTACATATAGAGACTCTGCACACTAGCATTCTAGAAATCTAATCCCTTCAATACCGTGCATGGCAACGAGCCAGGTGTGAATGTATACCCGGCTACAGGTTGCTAAGTGGTTACACAACTATATCACTCACTGTAAACCACCTTTAGCTAACGTCATAATATATGGTAAAACCACAGTAACCACCCCTGGACTACTCTATATTAAAACAGACCGCGAATAAAAGCTACTGTAGTTTAATAAGTACATATGTTTTATAATTAACTCTTATAAAAGTTAATACAATAACAACCTCAAAACACCCACCACAAGTGCACACGAGGCCCCCCCCTCTCTTAACTTGTTTCTCCTCGCAATCGTGTTTTCCGTTCTATTATCTCCCCTTGCCTCAAACGGTGAAGTATATACCCTCAAATAAACACTTCTTTTTTTTGTGTTGTTTGGGTCATTATCAATATACAACAAAAGAGAGTGATTTTCTTTTTTTTTATCACCCATGCAATATAACTATCCCTTGGTTGTATATTCCCTTCAACCACCCCCCGTTAACACCTCACCTGGACCCCCTCTTCAGTATAAGAACCAACCAGTGTCTGCAGGATATCTCAAACAACAAGACCATGGCTATCCATGTGGCTTTCTTACTGTACTCCTATCCTGTATATATGAGACCAGCACAGTACTACTACTCCTATACTGTATATATGAGACCAACACAATACTACTACTCCTATCCTGTTAATATCGGTACAGTACACTACTACTATGCTGTATATATTGGTACAGTACATATTACTACTCCTATCCGGTACACATGGGCACAGCACAGTACTACTACTCCTATCCTGTATATATAGACACAGCACAGGATTTCTACTCCTATCCTGTATATATGGGCACAGCACAGTACTACTCCTATCCTGTATATATGGACACATCACAGAACTACTACTACTATCCTGTATATATGGGCACAGCACAGTACTACTTCTCCTATCCTGTTTATATGAGCACAGAACAGTACAGTACTACTACTCCTATCCTATTGGTATGGGCACAGCATAATACTACTACTCCTATCCTGTATGTATGGATACAGCACAGAACTACCACCCCTATTCTGTATATATGGACACATCACAGTACTACTACTCCTATCCTATAGGTATGGGCACAGCACAGTACTACTACTCCTATCCTATAGATATGGGCACAGCACAGTACTACTACTCCTATCCTATAGGTATGGGCACAGCACAGTACTACTACTCCTATCCTGTTTGTATGGACACAGCACTGTACTACTACTCCTATCCTGTATATATGGACAAAGCACAGTACTACTACTCCTATCCTACATATATGTAAATATTGACACAGCACAGTACTACTACTCCTATCCTGTATATATGGACACAGCACAGTACTACTACTCCTATCCTGTATATATGGACACAGCACAGTACTACTACTCCTATCCTGTATAGATGGACACAGCACAGTACTACTACTCCTATCCTGTATATATGGGCACAGCACAGCACTACTACTCCTATCCTGTATATATGGGCACAGCTCAGTACTACTACTCCTATCCTGTATATATGGGTACAGCACAGTACTACTACTCTTATGCTGTATATATGGGCACAGCTCAGTACTACTACTCCTATCCTGTATATATGGGCACAGCACAGTACTACTAGTCCTATTCTATATATATGGGCACAGCACAGCACTACTACTCCTATCCTGTATATATGGGCACAACACAGTACTACTACTCCTATCCTGTAGATATGGGCACAGCACTACTACTCCTATCCTTTATATATGGACTATTATATATGTTCCTCCTTAATATAAACAATCCTGCAATGGTTTCCCTTATAATTTATAGTACTGTAGTGCCCCCCTTAGTATATATCGCCCTGTAACGACCCCCCTCATTTCATATAGTCTTCTTCTGACCCTTTACTAGTTTATATACAGTCCTGCCATCCTTATTATATATTTAGTTTAGTAGCGCCCCTCTTGTAATTTTTAGTCATCATATAAAGGCCCCACATATTGGCACATTTTGAAAAGCCCCATAATAATTATTTCTGTTCCGGACTGTGAATAGCTAAAAAAATAATGAAACTCACTTACCTATAGCAGCGCTCCCGCGTCCTCTCTCCTCTGCTTTTCTCCGCTACACTGGGACTGTACACTGAACAAGACGCGCGGTAGCGCGACTGCATCCTCACGCTGCCGCGCATCAGGGGTCACAGTGCGACGCGCGCTGGGGAAAGTTCCCGGCGCGTCGCACGCACAGGGTCAATGGCAGGCCGGTGTGTAACAGCAGCAATTGGACTCGAGCGGCCGCTTATGGCCGCATCGAGTACCAATGCTTTCACTGGCAGGGGCCTCCGATGGGGATGGAGGCCCCTGCTGTAGCAGAGGTACCGGGGCCCACCGGAGGATGCACCGGTCCTCCGGCGGGCCAGTCCGAGCCTGTCCCTGCCTGTGTAGTGTGCTGATGGCACATTCTTCGTGAATCTGGTGCCCTCTGCAATGCTCTGACAGAGTGCACCACTTTTTATTTGTGCACCTTTAACATGGGGCAAGCAACACATTTCTGTTGGACTTTGCATGATAAATGTGGTGCATATTTAGATGGAAACGGTTGCTGCATATTAAACGTGATAGAACGGATCGTTTTTTTTAAAAACTCTTTCATACTAGGGTAATTGCAAAGTTAACTTGGGAAAGTAATTAAATATTATTTTAACCAGTGCTCTCTTTCTTTACCGTCTTTTAAATCTTTTGACTTATCTGTGGATGTTGTATTTAATGTCGTATATATGTCTGCGTGATCTTGATTGTTTGGTATAGTATAATTGGATCATGAATGAGGTGTTGTTTGCTGTCGTTGTGACAAAATTCATTTCCCCTATGGGGACAATAACCATTAATTCTATTCTTTCTATTTTAGACGCTATGCTTCTTTTCCAAGCTAGCTGTTATTTAGGTAAAAAATCTTTTTTTTTTTTTTTTGTCAAATGTATCTCTTAGGCAAATTCGGTTTTTGGTGCACAGAGGTGGGGGTCCAAGCCTGCTAGTGCACCAGTGTCTTCTTCTTTTACCTCCTTTCAGCACAATGTGTGTGTAAAGTGGCAGGCTCTGAACCCACATAGAAAGAAGAACACTGTCCCCCCTGGAGCACCAAATAAACTTGCTTGCTTAAACTTTCATGAATTTTCTTCCAATGACAGATAATTGGAAAAAACAAGAATGGTTTATATAACAGAAGAAAGTGCCTTAGCACGTGCTGCTTTTAATTGGTGGGAGCTGGCAACTCCTTAAGAACAAGGGCTCAGATTCAAGTCGAAGAGAAAATAAGTAAATGTGGGTCCCAGAGGTGAGAGATGATAATAGTTGGATTCAGAGATGTCAATATCTTGAACTAAAAACCTATCTGGGCTCTTGGAGTGAATATGACCGCTGGTAACATCTGCCCCAAAAGGGGTTTTTGTGTTTCCCCCAGAGCTATTGCCTCAAGAGTAAACTTGAATAATTCATTTTTATAAAATTACAATTATAGTTTTAGCAAAAATGATATAAATTCCTATAAATAACGATACAAAGACATGCCACAGTAAATAAGCCATGCCAGCATGAGCGAAAAAATCCTACAGACGGATTTAGTAGTAAATACTACAGCAAAGGATTGAAATCAAAGTCGCTGGGATATATTGAAGTACGTGTGTAGCAAGTGAAACTGGATGCTGACAGCTAACAGTATAATATAATAATTTCTTCTTGGGTTTAAAATACATTGACAAGTGGCAATTGTTTTTTTAAACAGTTTGACATTCTCGAGCTGGAAGGGCAGTGTGTAGGAAACATGAAAGCACGAATGTACATGTGTCTACTAATTTCAAATGTAAATGTGTATGGTTTTAAAGCGTATGAATAAAATAAGGGTCAAATATACCAAATTTGTTTAAGTGATTTCGTCATAAAAAAAGTATAGGGAGAAAAGATGAGAAAAATCTATCATTAGTCATTGAAAATCTTCGTTTTTAGTGCTTAAATTAGGGTTGAGCGGAGCCTATTAAATTCGGGTCCAGCAAAAGCAAAAGTTAAAAATCGGTCGGGGTGTGGGATGGACTGTTTGCTAAAACAATCATTACCCACGATTGGTTGTGCTGGCATAAATTTTGGGGAGGATTGATATTCGCCATGAAGTGATAGAGATAAGCACCGATCTTCAAAAATGGGTTGGTGTTGCGCACTTGTCGTGCCAGTTCGGAGACGGTGCTGCATCTCACATTTGCCAGCGGCAGTTAAATGGCTAAAACCCGGAATCGGTGATAGGTGTTATTGCAAATGTGTTCAGCCAGACTCGGACTGAATGAATGAAGTTTTAATTTCTGGGTTA
Source organism: Engystomops pustulosus (assembly GCA_019512145.1). NCBI lineage: Eukaryota > Metazoa > Chordata > Amphibia > Anura > Leptodactylidae > Engystomops > Engystomops pustulosus. Next base: position 27,479,116 of record CM033649.1, on the reverse strand, counting down.
TTGGGCGATGGCCGAACGTGCCCTGGACCTGCCACATACTACTTAAATCTTTTAGAATGGTGACCAGTTATTGATGAGTCATCCCTTCCTGGGCAGAGAGGGGGGACACAGGAAAAAAAAAATTGTAAAGAATAATTGATTATACAAGTACAGCACTAGAAGTGGCAGTTGGGCTCTGCCACCAGAGCTTAGCCAGGCACGGGAGTCAAGGGGTGGCACGTAGTAGTAAGTTAGTAACCTAGATTTGGGGGGGGATGTTACTACCAATAACATCCTCAAGTAAAACCCGCAGTCGGAGTGGAGCTCCGAAATCACGAGATGTTAACCTTTTAAATGTCGTGGTCGGAGCGATGCGCATGTAAATGGCTGCAGGGAGATTCTCTGCTCGATTGGGGCACCTGAAAGCGTTTTCAGGGGATTCGCCGCGTTTGTTGATATGGCGACCCCGGGGTTCTGGGCTAAGACCCCCAGGGCTGTCCTAGTAAATGCTGGAAGCTTCTGTTACATTACAGGACCTTTAAAGGCACAGATTGGACTTACAGGCACCATCAGATTCAGGTTATTATAATGAAATCGCAATTCAAAGATAACTGTGTCATGTCCATAGTGGGACAAGTCAAAAAGTGAAAAAAATTAAGTTTTACATAAGAAAATAACTAATAAAAGAAATCAAAAAGACAATTACATAGTACACTTACATATACAAATAAAAAAACCATGAAAATAACCATACAAACGCCACATATGGGGTTTATCGCCACATCCGTAACGACCTGTCAATGAAAACAAAAATATTATTATACCCCGACACACTGAAAAAAACGATTAAATAAACACAAATATATGATTTTTACCGTATATTGTCCACATTAAAATGCAAATAAAAACAAAATGCTACTGGTTGTAAGGTACCTCAGCAAAAACCAAGCTTTTTACTCAAGGTATATATACCAAAAATTAAAGAGTTATGGTGACTTGGAAAAATGGTGATGCAAAGATTATAGATTTTCCCTACATGAGGTTTTATTGTAAAAAAATTAGTGAAAAAGGCAAGCAACATAAGAAAGTGTTATTGCGGTATATAATCTACGGACCCACATGAATAAAAGTGCCATATTAAGGTAGGTATGGCCAACACAAAAAAAAAAAACAAAAACAAAAAAAATAAATATGACTTTTAAAACCGAAAAGAGAATACTAAAGGGACTGTATACCTAGATGAATAAGCAGTTTTCATGTCCGCGTCCTGTCAACATTTAAACAGTATAGGACACGACACATGCAGAAGAAAGCAGGAGGTGCTCTAGCTCAAAAATGTCCAAAGACAAACATCGGGAAATTAATCAAAAGAAAGAAAAGAATGAGATGGCACTCACCATTAAAAGTAATCTTATTCCATAAAGATAAAGTAAAAACAAGTTTGCAGGGAGGGAGAAGGACAGCAGAGCCCCACTGTGGCGACAGTCCGTTTTGCGCTTCACATTGGCTTAATCCTGCCTCAGGAGCAAGTATGTTCTCAGTCATTATTGATGGAGAGTCAAGTAAAGTAAAAGCATGCACCCGAGTCTCCATACTCAATACTATGAGAACGCAAATAAATGATGAGGACCGCGCTCAGTTATCGCGCCTCTCGTGTGGAGACACCCCAAGCGGCATGCGTGTAGCATTTTCCAAGGCTCCCAAGTGATAGAATAATCTGTCAATCCATCAGTCAGTTATAATGGGGGTCCCTTTTCGTGATTGTTTGGGGATCAGTAGTCAGGAGCTTAGTAAACATGCTTTCAGTGACCAGTTTTTGTCAGCATTTGTAGGTAGTAGTAGTGATATCATAGCTATGATAAGAGTAGCACCTGACTTCAGGAAAATTCAGTGAAGAAATGTAGTTCCTTATGTGCGGCCAGCAGGTTATTGAGCAGGTTTATCATTTGTATGTAAGATTTAGTCTAAACTCAGGGGTGTAACAGGAGAAGGCAGGGCCCTATAGTAGACTTCTGAAAGGGGCCCTTCGCCCATCAGAAATATACATATTTGATATACTCACACATTTATATACTATTGCGTAACATTTTTATCCACTGATTATATACATTTATAGCACTCAGACTAGTCCCAGTAGCGGTATACGGTGGAAGATGTGCTACTATTATAGACACATTATACTGTACACTGTGCAATAATGTGGCAAATGTATTAATAGTCACATCTCCATAGTCGAGTGTAAGGTCGGTTGCCGGGCCCCCTGACCCTATGGGCCCATAGACCTGCTATGGCTGTTACTAATGTAGTTACACCCCTTGTGAATATTGTTAGGTATGTATGCAGAGTAAACAGAGAAACCTATAATAAGTAGCACAATCCACTGGACTCCTGTGGACAAAACACAGGAAATTTATATGAAACAGAGTTGTTATGACTCATACAAATACAGCCGTTGTCTGTCATCAGCTCTCACTCCTGTACTTGTAGTCTAAATTTTTTATAGATATTAGGGTAGACATAAGTATATTCGTAGATGTCTTTCAGGGGGAGATAGAAGCTGACTACAGTACAACTGGAAAAAGGTTTAAAAACGTGGAACGCTTCAGTTTACATGCGATCAAAGCAATTTAGATAAAATGACACGTGAATATGCAGCAGCAGATTTTTTGATCATGGAAGATGGATGACTGTTTTAGATCTGGGAAGCCTGCCTCAGGACTGAAACTTTTTGGTTAGTAATAAGCAATTAACCTGCGACACTGCTTGTATAAGTATCACTCAGACGCTATGTCTAATTCCCTGTAATTTAGCGACAGTCAGTACAGACACAAGAACATGCAAAAATAACACTTCTTATTATGGTTTACTCTTAAAAGATGAAGGCAATAGGAAGTTCAGATGTAAACCAACTGCAGTTAAACTAGATCCACGTAAAAATAGGACAAATAATGTCAGATGTAAGGATCACTGGTTCACCTCTTATTAACGTTTGCTAAAAATGATGGTAATGGAAAAAAAATGTATTAAACAGGGAACTTTTGTACTAAAAGCTTAAAGGAAAATCCCACCAGGAACAAGGATTGTAAACCAAGGGGCCCCAACCAACTACCTCTGGCGTGAAGTCCCCTATGATCTGCAAATCTGTAGCTTCTTATGTCCTGGTTTTGTTTAAAAAAAAAAGACTATTTAAAAACTATTGAAAATGAGCCTGGGGGGCCGGGAATTATCATTTGCTAATATAAAGATGAAGATCCGATGCCAGAGGGTGAACACAACCAGCAAGTAAATGTGATTGGTTTATAATCCAGATTGGTGGTATATGTCCTGTAACCCATTCCCGCAACCCCTGAGAAGAAAATTCCACCTACAAGTCTGAACCTCCTAAACAACCTAGAAAAGAGAGATAAATGCAAAAAAACTGCCCCATATAAAGCAGCAGACATTTGGGAAATGTTAGTTATAAGTTTCTCGTGCTATGGACTATCTGTCTGAAAAGCAGAAGACAGAAAGAAATTTTGATTGAAACGTTGAAAAGAATAATTTTCGAAATTTTTGCTAAATTCAATTCTTAGTCATAACTCAGCACAAAAGATATCCTCAACATTTTTCTATTATTTTGTCTTTTGTACAATGTGTGATGAAAAAAACAATCTCAAAATCCCTCGGATGTGTTAAAGCGTTACCAGGGTATAACCTCCTATAATGACACAGGCCTGGACCTAAGGCCCTAAAATGGCTTTGACACAAAGGGGCTAAAAAAAAATAAGAAAAAATAGGCTCCAATGGAGTCTGCTCACTCTGTAAAGGCTAGGATCTTTTCTCCGAATTTTTTGTAGAGCTTTCTATGCAGTGAGATGATCCAGGATTTTAACATTTCTCCGCCTCCACAGGTGCTCATCTCAAATAAAAAAGTATCCAGCTCTTACTTGGTGCAAAGGTAAAAAAAGGAATAGTAGAATACATACGACAGCACTTCAACAAGTTGACTAATATAAAAACCCCTGAGGCTCTGTGTTGTGACTGCCAATGATAGCTTTCCAAGACCTTCTACTGTTGATCGATCAGACACTGGAAGGGTGCAGCCAATAAACCGGTATACATCATTAATTCACAAACGTCGTTGTGTTTCAGTGGTCCAACACATTTTAGTCAGCGTTTTCCTGTGCCCATATAGCAAGGGTAGGAGTACATATAATTACTGCAACGATAACACACCATGGTTTTCTGAGCTAATAGCATTGTATTAAACAAAAATTAGCCAAAGGTCAAATAAAATAAAAAATAAACAAGTTGATTGCTCAGAATAATCAATATTCATTGTCTGAAATGCTAATATTCTACAACATCTTTCTACCCAAAAATATGACACAAATAAAATAAGGTAGTGCATTTTGAATGATCATGTCCACAACATATTAAGATAAGGATACATTTAGCCTTGTCAGGTATAATTATTTGGAGGTGTTATCCATGCTGGTGCAGTACAGAAAGTGTGAAGTGATGGTTTCAGGCAGTTCTCATCCTTGTTGAATAAGGTTCAGAACGCACTGTCAATCAGTATAAAAAACAGTCTATATTCAGAGGAAAAGAAAATGATACAAGACGGACTTCTATGAAATGTGCTCAGAATAGGATCAGAAGCCTAAACAACTGGGGCTAATTACTAAGGGTCCAAACACCACATTTTCGTTGTGGTTCCCGACCGGGAAAGGGTCTTTACCATTTGCCCTGAATTTGCACCTGGGTTTTTGGCGCACTGCGGTGGATTTGCTGCATAGCGACACTAATCGGGGGGAGTGGAAGTGACAACCGCAAATGATTTGGACAAACCGCGGATTTTAAAAACCAAAGTGTGTCGCAAGATAGGGACTCACAGCACCGGGAGAAAGAGGGAACTTCTCCAGCGGACCTCAGCGGGGGAAGCACGGATGCAGGAAAATCGGGCGCATACGAGAGCTATGTGAATCGCGAAGATAAACGAATCACTTGTGGAACACAAGCACAGCGGGGATCACGACGGTTACAGGTAAGTTAAATGTGCCCCATTGTCAGATATTTTCTTCTCTTTTTGGATATGTCCATTTATTTGTATGAATGACCGGTTTCATACTGACCCCACAACTATGTACACTTCAAGAGACTTTTGTAATATTGGATAATGGGCACATTTAATACCCCGGTCCTAATTCGGGAGCCAGCACGGATTTGGCGTCCGGCCAGGATCCTAAGGTCCCTGGCGCTAATATTCCACTAGGGGGTTGCTGCTGCGCCCAGGTCCGTGACGTTCACCGGAGTCCACCTTCTATTTCTTGGTGCAGTTAAGTGCACTTTTGATTTTTTTAAATACCACGGTTTTTGTCTGATCCGTCGGGTTTTCCTTGGCCACACCCACGATCCCATCGCATGAAAGCTGAGCAGATGCCCCACAATCGATTCGAGTGGGCTTGTCAAACTCACTGGCGGAAATATCGGCGCAAATCTGATTTGGGAAACCCGAGGGTTAAAAGCGATTCGGGCCATTAGTAAATGACTCCCAATATATCTCTTAGTGCTCCTCTGTTCTCTGGGAATATCCATATGGTAATATTATTATTTTTTTACAACAAAATATTATCCATTGCATAGAGAAAGGGAATGGTCTTAACAGTGCCAGATTTCTCAGCGTCTAAATGCTGGATGATAAATCTGTAGAATTATCGACTCTCTAGTTTAGCGGGTTATCATAGAATTTAGGATAGCCCCTTGGTTGACAGGGTAGGCTGGGAAACGAAAACTTAACGCTTACCCTCTACCCCCACCCTAGCAATGTGCTACACACGAGGCCCAGTAGTTCCAGAAGTCACGTGACCGCTACAGCCAATAAAGGGGCCTCCACTGACAGGGGATTGGTTTTCATTGAATACGGAGGTTACTTTCCTTTGTTGATCCCAGATTCTGAGGGACTACTGTTTGGCCTAAATACATTCCTGGAAAATTCAATGATTAACCGGTTACTGCAGACCACGTTCAGATAAATCAGGCTTTTTAGCTAATATTTGCTGCAGCACGCCACTTGGGAATGATGACAACATGAGGGCAAAAACAAGTGGGTAGGCAGTTAAAAGGCCTTGCCCTACTTAAGTACTAAGTCCCTTCCTGAAAAAGCGGAGACTACATTAGCTTTTTAGACAGGTTGACTTGGTCAAACAAGTCAGAACATGATGGAAAGTCTGTAGAATGTCGTTATTGTGAAGGGAAACGAAGGCTATGCAATTTAAAAAGCCAGTCTTAGTAATAAAACAGAGGGGCGCATATATTGCTAGGACTTGCAAATAATTAGCCCAATCTGCCACCTTCACGCCAGTGGGGAATGAAGGTGCGCAGACGGCTAGTGCGGAGCTACGTGGTCGGCTGGGAGTTGCCGGCGTATGCGGTGTCCACTTGCATGGCCTGGAGTAGAAATAAGTGTGCACACAGGACCCTGCCTGAGGCAGGAGCCTCTTGATGTATCGTGCTGCGAAAATGCAGAGTGTGGCAATCCCCCAGAGTGTAAAAAAGTGTGCAATGCATCTGGGAGGTACATTTTATTGTAAAATACAAATGATATTAAAATTGAGTAACAACAATTTATTAGCAGATACACTAATAATGTGTACACATGCAATTAGAATTCGAAAATAAAACTTTTCATGTACCATTTTCTTTTTTGTAGCTTTAACCTAAACATAAGATTTGAGGTACAGCTACTATTATTGAAAGAAATATAAGTAAAGGGAAACTGATTTCAAAAAGTCGACAAATAGAGATGTAAGGTAATTTACGACATATGGCACTTATATGAAGATTCTGAAAAGCACAATATGGGAAATTTTTGCTTTTCTTTGTTAAGTTAAATATGACTTATTATTAAAGAAGCGAGGATAAATAACTTTGAGGAGGTTATTCCAAGTGCACTCCACGAATTATGTGAACCAAAGTAGACACAAAGCAAAATAAAGTTGTCCAAAAATAATCGACTAGTACTGTAGAGATATAGTAATATAGTCAGTTTATGATTCAGCAGTTTGATAAGTGTTAGAAAGTGTCTGTGATGAGCGTTTTGCTATACATTAAAAAAATACAGATCAGAGTGGCAGGACTCAAAAAATACCAATGACAATGGAAGCTTTGAACCTGGGTACAGTCCAACTGACAAATATAGGATAGGACATTTTATATGGAGAGAAAAAGTTGAACTGGCCAGCAGCACAAAATCTTGATAAATCCATAAAAAAAATTTCTTTATACAATAGTATTTAAAATCCGGAGTCAACATATGCACGTCACCAAATCCACTAGATAGGAAGGAAATGCAGATGGGATTGAGTGTGAACTTCTAATGCCCAGGTTATTCCTGTGTTCGTGGTTGTCCGTTATTCCAGGCATGGTGTAAGTAAGGAGGATACGTTGTCCATTTGGAAATTGTCCAGGTGGGGGTGCCTATTTTATCCTGTCCTATAAGAGCAATAATTATCATAAGATATAATAATAACATTTGGCCATGATAAGGCTTGGCCTAGTGCACTGCAAAGCGTTAGTTTTTACCTGTGTTCTGTTGGATACGGTGAATTTAGTCAAATTAAAGCGGGATTTGATCTTGGAACTGCGATCAATTTTCTAGCGAGGAGAGTAAAAAGAAAATGGTAAGAAAATGAGTTTGTTGATAGAGATGAAAGACATTATTTGGAAAACAATGTCTTGTCAGCATTCATCAAGACTAGTTTTAGGATAATTTCTGTGCAAAGTAGGGTGATCCTAGAAGAAAAAATGTAGGAAATAAACATTGTGAAAATGTGACAACTACTTGAAAAAAACATAGTGAGGCTCATGTACTAAGGGTCCGTGGGCCACACTACTCGTCGGAATACCGAATGATTTCCCATTGTGCGCATTTGGAAGGGCTTTTTGTCGCATTCGACTGGATTTAGGCGCTTTCGGCAACGGCTTTCAAGAGACGACCAAAACGAGGGGCAGGCCGTCGGACGATCCAACTGATTTGGACAAACGCAAGGGAAGGAATTTACATTCAAAAATGTGTCGCAAGCCAAGCCCTTACAGCACCGGGAAGAAGATGAACTCGGAGTACCTCAGGGGGGAGGAAGCGACACAGAGGAAATGGACGCACGATATTAGTTAATCACGAAGCTCCGAATCTCACCGGACAACGCTTCCTCAGGGGATCGCGACCTGACGGTTAGTAAATGTCCCCAAGTATATTATGACCATTTTACAGTAATCATAGTAAGAAGACTGTGGAAATCGGACCTGCCAACGCAGCCAATTGTCGTGCGACCATTACATTGTGGTAATTTTGACCGTGTTCTAGATGGAAACATGATAGATCTGTAATGGTTATTCAGTTTTTTTCTGTATGAGGGATCGTTCAAAATGGAATTATGCCAAAATGACATAAGAAAAATATCCCCTTGTGTCCGTACCTGCATGACATAATGCAAAAATCTTAGAGTACATCATCTGAATTTCTTGCCGAAAGAAGAATAGGCAAAACAGCAAAAGCTGCGGATAGTTTTACAAAATGACATCTAAGTGACTCCAATCCAGAACAAAAGCGCATGTGATTGGAGTAATGGGCATAAGCAACAATACCCCAAAAATTTGAAGGAGATAAATGAGAAAGGAACACTCTAATGTCTGTGGCCTTAGCAAGAATGCTGCAGGCATCCAAGATAAAACCCCAGTTGTATTGACAATGCACACATTATTATTCATTTCTTCTGGGCTGACATCATTATCACCAGTCCTGAGATGGCGATACACAAAAGAATGTAGTCACACTAATCCAAGATAAACCAGATGAGGTTCATGCACATGATTAAAAGCCACCTACTTGATAAACTGTTAATATCCACAAATTCTGATGTAATGTATACAAGAGAAAAGGAAGAACGTTTTTACCAAATATAGAGCTGTCAAGTCTCTACAAAACTTGTTTATAATAGGTAGTCGCCAGCGAGACAATAGAGATGAAAAAAAAAACGGCTCGGGACATTTACTTCCACTGCCCCAAGTTGTGGCTCAGTGGGCCCCGACAGGGGGGCTAAGGAACTTGCCAGGGAATGCCAGTGCTTGTGGACATTCCTGAAATATATTGTGTCATAATAGTTTCTCAAGATGGGAAAAATTGCATAGACACAGCACTGATGGCATCTCTGATAAAGTGTTCTCTGGGTTATTCTGGAAAGCCCAATGGGATGTCACTCTCTGACGACAGACCACAATGACATGAAAGTGACCATTGCTTCCATTGATTGCCGATTGGCCACGTGAGAGGACATCATGGCTGTGCCAAAAGGAGCAGGGTAAGGTTGAATCACAAAACGTGTCTGGGGACGTATGGAAAGAAGAAAGTGGTGGATCGTACATGGCGTAACACATAGCTCGGCAATGGGCACATTGAAAGCGATTACGGCTGCCACACATGTACGCTCCATACACGGAAAAGAGTAGGACATTCCTATCTTTCTCCTTGTGTGCCGGAAGTACGTCGTGCATCTATATGGAGAGGGGAGGATTACGCTCGGTTACGGCCCGGCGGGCATAGGTGCGTGTGAATCCAGCCTAAGTATGCTTTCTTTTGATTTTCCCACCCCAGCCATGGCCGCCTTAGGGTTCTGTAGATATCTGGAAAAATAGATTGTATATTGTAATATTACCACAGTTTTTTCACCTATCTGGCCATGTATATATTATATTCTTCACTAGGCCGTTTTCTCAATACTATTATCAGTACATGTTTATGTATACCCAAGCATACTTCAGATTTTCGAGGCAATTTGCCCACCAGTTTAAGGAATGTTGCTGCAAGAATTCATAAACCAGGTGAGGTTTTGCGTCGTGATATAATTTTTTGAATCATCGAACCTCTCTGTTTATGACTCTTACTTCCTAAAACACAGGAATATTTTCTTAAGAATTGAAACAGTGCAGGTTCAATTAGTGAGTAGTAGGACAGGAGCCATATACTTCAATCTGCTGCATTCAGGATAACCACAATAGTGTATATTGTAGAATAGGAGGGATTTTATCGTGAGCTGGCAGATGATAGAGGTCACAACACCCCTGGCGATGGCAGATAGATCAAGGGGTAAAGACGTCAGTTATGTATTCCTCAGGCAGCGCTCCGCTGGGCAAAAAATATATGCCGCCTACAAGAATAATCTGAATTTCGTCCCGATTTCGTCGAATTGAAGAGCCGGCGCCGATTTTGTGCCAAAAATCCGATCGTGTGCGACAAAACCCTTCTAGATGGCCTGTCCCAGCGAAGCGTGAGCCCAAATAAAGCGGAAAAACCCAACGGAAATGCGTGTGCGGGACCCTTAGTAAATAAAGCCCCAATTGTGCATAAGTTCATATGGCACGGACACTAAAATGAATATGTACATGTGTGATTATATGAATTATAATCACACATGACATGTATACACTCATGTGCACAACATATAGTACAAAAGTACAACATCAGACCGCTGCCATATACAAACGCTACAGCATAAAACACACATACAGGGGGTCATTATTTAAGGGCACGATTCGAGTTTTCCGACGTCGTACAAGAATATTCCGTTTTGCAGCCGCTTTGTACTTAAATGCACCGGGATTTTGGCGCACGCGAATCGGATGGGGCGCATCGGCGCTGGCATGCGCGGGCCGGAAATCGGGGGGCGTGGCCGAACGAAAAACCCGACGTTATTCGGAAAAACCGCGAACATTTAAAAAACGAAAATGTTGTCGAATAAGGACAGCTTCCTTCACCTGGTCCAGCTCGGTGCATCCGGCGCGAGAGTTTACTTTCAGCGCAGCAGCGCCACCTGCTGTGCTGACGGCGGAAGAGAATACCCTTATTAAACCCGGACGGACCCGATCCAGAGCGGAGAAGAGAAAGACGCGCTGGAACGCGAATGGACCAGGGGTAGAGAAATTTGCCCCACAGGTATGCACACCCCTTACACCATACACTACAGCATAACAAATGACAGATAATATAGATATATAATCACATATATGTTATGTACATATTATGCTGTACAATGTGCAGCATAATGGATCTAATGGTGCACATCCTCCATCTTTGTCGCAAGACGGTGGCTCAGTGGTTAGCACTCTGCTTGCAGTGACTGGGGGGGTCCTGGGTTGTCGTGAAAAACCATACTTGTAGGTTGTTTAGATTGCGCCGAAATCCGATCACGTGCGCCAAAACCCTGGCGGAAACCCGACGTAAGTGCGGTGTTCGGACCCTTAGTAAATGAGCCCCATAGTGTCCTATCAGCAGGCAGCAGAAGGGGTTTAGTAGATTGTATATAGCGCTCCTTCTGCAGGAAGCATCTTGTATTAGAAATTTCCAGTACAACTTATACTGATTTGTCAAGCTCTGTGCAGCGCCGCAGAATCTGTGTGCGCTATATAAATAAAGGAATTATTATTATAGTTTATTTTCAAATACGGTTAAATACCAAACATTTTAAGCGTCACATAAACCATATTAGGATGTTTTTATTTTTAAGGAAGTTTATTTTGTTAGGCACTGTGAATGAATGACCGGTTTTAGAGCTGTTTTGACTTTCTAAATGCCCCAAATTTCTTTCTGAAGCATTAAATGAAGCAATTTTAAGTACTTATTGCTACTTTTAAATGAATAATGTGACAGCTGTCTGGGATTACTGGTATCTTGTGCAATCAGAGGATTTCCCATGAATTAATGTAGTGATGTTTACACCTGGGCAAAGGAGACTAGTCATGAAAAGGTCCATGCCCAGGGGTGATGGGTGTCAACTTAGTAATAAAAACTGCCTGAGTTATTTGCAGTCATATGCTTTGTCCCATCTACTCCTGGTTTGACACCATAAAAAATATTACTTTCATTAACATAAGCTAAAGGGTTCTCTCTTGTAGTTAGATGTTTGTAAAAATGCTCCCCACCCCCCAGGTACAATGGTCAAATTTTGTCTGAAATACGATTATTTTGCCATAAAATTGACACATTCACAAAAGATAAAAGGATAAACCGATATTAAAATTTGTTTTGCAAGTACAGGGACCCCCACATGTGGCGCAGAAGGTAAGGAGCGCCCTACTGCTGCCAGTTTTGCCCTACAGGATGTAGCAGTTTTTAGGAAGCTATAAAATATTTGCTTTTCCTTTAATGTTGCCATGTGAGAGTTTATATTTTGCAGGAGATGCATTTCAGTGATACCAGGGCACATTTACTAAGGGTCCGCGGACCTTATTTTCGTCGGGTGTCTCGACTTTTTCGGTTTTGCGCCACATTTAACTGGGGTTTTTGGTGCACGCGATCGGATTTTGGCACAATCGCGCCGACAGTAGTCGTAATTGATTTATTAATTTGTTTTGTTCATTTTCATGTTCACCATAAAGTTACTTTTTATCTGTATTCTATGAGTCAGTATGATTACAGCGATACCATATTTTACCAAATAATATCGTTTTTAAATCGCCATCCTTGCAAAAGTATAACCATTTTGACTTTTATTTTGTCACCGGTCCTGCTTTGAAGGAATTTTTTTTTTTTTTTGTGCGGAAACTATTGAACTTACAACCACTACCATTTTATTGATTTTTTTGTGTTACAAAGTAAAAATCATAATTTTGTTGTTTTTTTTCAATTAATGTTTTAGGCATCATTGGTGTGGGATAAAATGATTAGTTCTATTGTACGGGTTCATTAATGGATGCAGTTATATGACATGTGTTTTTTTTTTATTTTTCATACTTTTCATGGTTCTCTGTGCTCATTTGCGACTATTTCTGTGCCTGAAACGTCTCCTTTCCAAAGTTTGCCATTATCTGGCTTTCCTGCAGTGTTTCCCCTTCCCTGAGCTATCACCCTTAATCCAGATGGTGAAAGTTGCAACTTGTTGTTAAAAATTGCAAAACTAGTCGCACATATTTGCACAATCTAAACGGCTTGCCCCCTGACCAGGCATGAAATAACTCTGTGGACTTCTTGGAGATTGTTGCGACTTTTTGGTTTTAAAAAAACGACACCTAGACACAAGGCCAAACCATTAAGATACCTCTGACAGAACAGAAACACCTAGAAAAGTCCAAAACAGCCAGAAGGCCAGACTTATGTTACAAGTGGCTCCAAAAGACTCACTTTTGGGGAGTTACATTTGGACTAAAACAGTCCCAACACAACGAAAAAAGTTGTCAAAAGTGCGAGGTCTAAGCAGTGAAACTTATTCACAATATATCACAAAGGGAAAACCATAAGATAACATTGCCAAATTGATTAAGTCGGCCAACTTCAGGAAACTATAAACAGTGGCACCGAAAAACTACATTACACCACCGTCCTTTATAGGTACACCTGCTAGTAGTGGGTTGGACCCCTTTTGCCTTCAGAACTGCCATCAATTCTTTCATGGCATATATTCAACAAGGGTGCTGAAGCATTCCTCAAGAGATTTTGGTCATAATTGACTGATGGCTCACACAGTTGCCGCAGATTTGTCGGCGTTCCCATCCATGATGCGAAATCTCCCGTTCCCCCACATCCCAAAGATGCGCTAATTGGATTGAGATCTGTGACTGTGGGCTTTGGTACAGTAACCTATTGTCATGTTCAGAAACCAGTCTGAGATGATTCCATCTTTATGACCTGTGGCGGCATTATCCTGCTGAAAAGTCGCCATCAGATGTTGGGTACCTTGTGTTCATAAAGGGATGGGACATGGTCAGCTAACCATTACCCGTAGGCTGTTGGCAATTCAACGATTCTGCCAATTGGTACCAATGGGCCCAAAGAGTGCCAAGAAAATATTCTCACACCCCTGACACCGACCACCTCCAGCCGAACCGTTGATACAATGCAGGTATCCGATCCATGCTTTCATGTTTTTGACGCCACATTCTTACCCTAACCATCCTAATGTCGCAGGAAATCGGACTCATAGACCAGGCAACGTTTTTCCAATCTTCTACTGTCCATTTCGATGACTTTGTGCAAATTGTAGCCTCAGTTTCCTGTGCTTAAGCTGAAAGGGAGTGCACCCCCGGTGTGGTCTTTTCTGCTGCTGTAGCCCCCATCGTGCCTCAAGTTCGACTTACTGTGCTTCAGAGAGGCTCTTCTTCGTTCGCCTCCTTGTTGTAACGGGTGGCGATTTTGAGTCCTGTTGCCTTTCTACTAATCAGCTCGAACGGGTTCTGCCCATTCTCCTCTGACCTCGCATCAACAAGGCATGTACGACCGCCCACAAACTTCCGCTCACTGGATGTGTTTCTTTTTTCTTGACCATTCTCTGTAAACCCTAGAGATGGTGTGCGTGAAAATCCCCATAATCATTCAGTTTTCCCTTCCTGAAATACTCCGCCAGCCCTTCTGGAACCACCACCATGCCAACGTTCAAAGGAACTCAATCGGCCTTTTCTTTCTTGAACTGCAATGAGATTGTCTTGACCATGTCAACCTACCTGAAATGCATGAGTTGCCACCATGTGATTGGCTGAATTAGAAATTCTTGGTAACGAGCATTGGACGTGTACTAAATAAAGTGGCCCGGTGAGTGTATGTGCCCATTTGTCTGGTTTCAATGTATACTTTTCTTTTACCTTTTTTGTCTCAGTTGAGACTTTTTTTTGTCACAGCTACGACAAAAAGCTCAACTAAGCAAGATTGCAAAACACCACCAAGGTGGGATATCCCACATTGAGTTCAATCTACCTTGTGCAAGTGTCGGCCTTATGGAATGTCAATGTAGATATCAAATACTGTATAGGACACATATAAACCATCATATTATACGTCTATATTCGTAGGACAGTCTCTCTCTAACAGGGGGGGCGAACTTGAGGGGGTGCAGAGTTTGCGTCCACCGGGGCCTGCAAGATGTTTAAGGGGTGCCTTATGGCAGTGGTGGAGTCATCCTCTTGGACCAACCATTTTTCCTCTACAGAGAGACCCTGGAGAGAATCTCAATGAGAGTCAGATTTCCCTCCTTCTTTCAACCGTATTTGTTGCCTTCAGGGGGCGATACATTGAATATGTGGAAGAACATGTACTCAATAAGTTTAATGTTAAATGCCATATTGGACACTTAACCTGGGAAAATAGTGGATTTTGGTTTGTATATTGGGCACTCTTCTCCAAAAGTTTGCCATCAACTGCCTTATGGTGCACTCCCTTGAGAAGACTATTACTATAAACCCATTACATTTAGTGGGCTGGCACATACTTTGCACGGGGCCCACTCAGCTATAGTTACGCCATTGGTCTCTACAATTTTTATTTGAAGGACAATGACAACCAGCCACATTATAACATGACTATTGTAATAACTTTACAAGAAGCTTTGCTGCAGTTCACGCAAAGGGACAATTTAATATCCTGATGTTCTTGGTATAACCTGTGTCTGTTCGCGCATAATATAAGCTTTTGTTTTAATGACCGTGCAGAACAAGAGGGGGGGTGGGGCCACACAATGCTTCTGGCATATCTCATGTTTATGTTACCTTTATTATGTGGAACAACCAAGATTAACTGAGTTATCTCTTAGAAGTGCATGCAGGTCTATCTATAGTCTCATTCGAATGCTCTCTTTTTAGAAATAGATTAACTAATCAGACACGAAAGATTTTCATGTAATATGTCCTCTCCGTCTAATTTAGGGATGACTTGGTTGCTACAAGTACCCACCCCCCAGGGCCGGCTATTAATCATTAGACACTATAGGACATGTGCTGCGCCAGGCATCCATTGTGGAGGAGGCACCCTCCAGGAGCATGAAACGTTTTTTCTTTACATTATTCTTTTAAATTTTTAATCTCCATCCTAGCCAAACTGATAGCGTTTCATAAAAACTATAGGTCAACATTCTTCAAAGAGTTGTGTATGTTCTCTCCATGTTTGCATGAGGTTTCCTCCGGGTCCTACCAGTTTCCCCCCTCAACAATACACAAACAATACTACCCAGTAGTTAGATTGATTACGATTGTGAGCCCCATGGGGACAGGGACTGATTTGGGAAGCTCCTGTGCAGCGCTGCTATCGTTTGGCACTCTAAAAAATGGATTATTTAGTAGTAGAACTAAAGTGGGGGATCCAAGGGGTCATAGAAATTTAGGAGAGGGCAGAGGGGTGTAGTATATAAAGATGGGAACGAAGGGTTCTCTGCATGTAAAACTGGAAGTTCAGGCCAGTAAGTGTAGGAGTTGAGGCAGAGGGGGGCAGTAGTACTTATTAGCAGATTTAATAGGTTGGAATTGGGGCAGGCCCCGAGAGAGCTTAAATAATCCATTTTGTTAAATGCTGAACAAATGCTATTATTAAATATTGACTCCTAGAAAACAATCAAGTGTGAATGATTCTTAAATATGGGGCTTGTGCTGAATATAAAGACTATCCTGCCCACCCATGGGTGAAGAACTGTGAAACTAACTACATTTCTATATAATGATTTTTTAAGCACTTTAGAGTAATATGTATAGTTAAATATAATTCAATAGCTACATCAGTGAATAACCTTGGTAATAAGTAAGCATTGCACAGTCCCGTTGTAATTGAGCTTCCTGTAAGTGGCATAAACCCCATCAAGAACCCAGTTCTTTCTCATAGTGTTATGTAGATAAGGTTAAAACAGATGTTTGGTCCATTAAGAGTCCAACCTATAAATCTTGAGTTAGTGAGTTGTTGATTCAGAGGATAGCAAATATAGAACCCACAATTTTTCTTGGTGCCATGGAATCCCTAGTCACATGAAAAAAGGTTCCCATAACCTATGGCACAGGTGGCCAGAGGTGCCACTCAAGCCCTCTTGGTGGGCAACCCGCTTGTACCACCCAGCATTGAGTTCACCAGACAGGCAGCACAGGATATACCATGCTCAATTCTATTTTCAAACATAACGTCCTGGACTGCCTGGGACTATGAGTGGAACAGAGCTGGCATTTTTCCCATCTTGTAGCTTCTGCCCGGCCCCACAACATTTTTGTCTTCAGGGACCCTGGAGGGAAGCTACAATGATACACCAAAATTCTCTACTTTCTCTAAACTGTATTGGGTGCCCGAGACACCTGAAAGAGGGGACTCTCTTGCTTCTCTTGGTTTACATCTCTGAGCGCGACTGATATAGAAGGAGCTGCAGAGGAGATAGAAGGACTTATCTCTCTCAATCTCTCACACAAACACTCTCACCCCGTCTCTCTTCCGGGAACAACAGTGACTAAGGGGAAGCGTTTATATATGCAACTGTTGAGACAGGAAAGGCTAATGCTGCAATAAGGCAAAACATAAAAGTACCTATACAGGTATGACATGTCTAATAGGAGAGATTATTGAAAGAGGCCACCTCCTTTACGCTCACTAGTCGACTCACACTATCCAGGTGTTTGACTCTTGTTTTGTCTGTTTTGAATCTTGGTAAAACATTTGCCTATGCGAGACAATTCTGTGAACAGAACCTATTCGTAACAAATCTTAAAATGTTATTAATAAGGTTTCCTATCAACAGTACTTTATTCGTGCCATCTGGGACTTGGTGGATTTGTTCTATTTCAGTGGTTTCAAGTGGTGCTGGCGGCACTTGGGTTATAACTATGACAGTAATCACTTTCTACAGGTCAATATCGGATCCTGGAACGTGCGAACACATAGATCATTCAAAAGGAAACAAAATAGGACAACCCTCCTTAAATGTTACTATCCGTATTGGTAGATTCATAGCAAACCGTAATTTAGGTCATATTTAACTCCAGTTGTAACCACGGTACCCGACACTCCACCTAGGGACTGTTGTCTTCTAGCGCCAGTTATATTTACACGTGGAGAATTCAGTTTTTTAATTGAAAAAATCTGTAAAATAAATATCTCTCCTTCCCTCTCTTCCTCATCACAATTATTGTTCATGCAAGAGAAAATTTACCACACTTAAAAGAAATTTTTCAGTGACCCACCCAAATTTTCCCCCCCCACAGGACAGTGCCTAATAGCTGTTTCTATTATTATTGCCAGCTCACACCCGGAATCCCTCCACTTGGTTATGGATCAATGTTTGGGTAGTGTTAGACCTACTTCTCCACCTCTTAATACTCTTTCTTCGGAAAGACCATTACTCCCGATCAAGATACAGTTTGATCATTCAAAGGTCATGACTACTTTAATATTACAGCACAACAATTAATGTTTGTCTGACAATAGACAAGAGTATTCTTAATTTATACCAGGGACTGATCACATAGAAATGATTCCCTAATGACTGTGGTGTCACCCCTGGATTTTTTCCGATCATTACTGTTTTTGATTATTCTTTTTAGGAGTAGCTAGAATGATCGATATAGTATTAAGTTCATTGATTTTTATAATATTCCTTTTGAATCTATTTGTGACTTGTGTCTTCAAGAACTTTGCATAAAAGCTGCAGTGGGCATAACCGACCATTGCTAGTAACTATTATAAGTAGGCCAGGCTAGAGGTTTTGGATCCTCTGAACCACTGCGGACCATGGCACAAGCCACCACCACCTGGGACCGGAGTCTAAGTGGTACCCCATTTTTCATTCAACCAGAGCCCGCCGCAATGCGGGTAGACAAGCTGTCGGCATGGTACCACCAGTCGTTCCACGGCAATGACTTTGTCCTGCATGGCAGCCAGGTCGGAGGTACATAAACGGCAGTCATCTCGGTTATCGTGGTCAGGTCAAGGAGGTCATACAGGCAGCACAGGAATCGGAGTCAGAGACGTCAACAGGTCCTGGCAGGCGGCAAAGGAGCGATGTCAGAACGGAACCAGGGTCACAAACGGGATTCACTAAAAGCACAAGGCATCCGAAAAGCTTTCTCTAGGGCGCTAGGCAGAAGGTCCGGCAAGGGCTTGCCGGCCGAGGCAGGCTTACATAGATTCAGCAAAATGCCAGCGCCAATTAATGGCGCACTGGCCCTTTTAAATTTTTAGAAGTGACCGTGTGCATTCGGGCCACTCGCGCATGGCGGAAGGAGCAAGCCGGTAGCCCCGGGGAGGTAGCAAGCGCTGGATATGGGTCGCGGGACCACCCGTGACAGTAAATTATAAGTAAAACTAACAATATTAGTGTCCATAGAAGAAGTAGGCATTGTCGCCAAACCCATATAAAAAAAAATGCAGCTGATAGACAACCTAGACCATCCTAGTGGATGAGGGGATTTTTTTTTCATGTTAAGCAAGGTTTGTGTGAGAATGTCTTATGGAAGTGTGGCCAGGTAACTAACTGTATATGATAATATAATGGATTATTTGACCATACAGCTTATACGCCATTGGCCATCCTCTAATAATCATTTTTGAGGGTATTGGGGCTTCATGGTTCCTGTAAACCTGTCAACCACTGATCATGCTGGAGAGATAACAAC
Organism: Engystomops pustulosus; assembly: GCA_019512145.1. Lineage (NCBI taxonomy): Eukaryota > Metazoa > Chordata > Amphibia > Anura > Leptodactylidae > Engystomops > Engystomops pustulosus. The sequence continues at coordinate 27,459,760 of CM033649.1, read as the reverse complement.
CTTTGAAAACATAGTGATATTTACTTAATACTAAAAGTGTCTAAAAGTTATATGGTGCAAATGAACCAGATAGTTACGACTACCATCAGAAATACACTAATGTGTAAATCCTATTGTAGATACCTCATCTAACTATAAACCCTATGCTCACATGCAGCGAAAAGAAGGGGATTACTTGCACATTTGTGAGCATGGCAGAAAAGCCGGAGAAGCTTAGCGGGCCCACATGGGTAACAGGCGCACGGGCTGTTCTTTGCCGGGCTTATCCGTACTCGCCCCACGTAGCCCAAGTAATTACACATGATAAGTTGGATATGTTTGATGTTAACGTGCGTAAAGTGCTCCTGTTGTAGATGTGAAGTCATCATCTGAATCGTCGGTACTGATGTAGTTCCTTGAGAATAAGTTTTGTGCTACCCAATCGCTTTTGGCCGGCAGCTCACTTAAGACCATACCCCATCACCCTTTTCTAAATCCCATCCTTTTATCACAAACATGTCATAAAAGTGTGTCTCAACTGTCTAAAACACTTTTTCATAAAGATTAGAAATTTTTATCATCTGGAAACTAAGACGGGTTGGGTTTCATGTATCCTGTAAGCTTATTCCAGTTACAGTTTTTTTCCAGATTTCAATGTATGGAAAGGCTTATCGTCCCAACCTACCTACTGGTCTACTAAATGAACCTGATGCTCACTTTCAGCTCTAATATTATCCCTCCACTTCATGACCCTGAGACAAAGATAATTTAAACATGTGGGATTGTGAATGTTTTATAGGCAACATATACCCATTATTGATAGAGCAGGAGATCATCCCGGCCCAAGATCCGCTGTATAATGTCCAAACGGCCCTTGAATACATCTGATGCCATCTGCATTTTTTTTGTCTGCTCTCTCATCGTTTACATTCCCCAAGTGAAGGAAATGAGAATGATTCAAGCAGCCACAATTGCTCGAGAGCACAATAGGGCTACCAGTCTGCATGTGTGCACTTCAATGATCAAGTTAGCCCTATTCGGCCTCCTGCTTTGTTGTCTATTTATTGTTATCACGCAATATTATTTCCAACTGATGTGGAATGAGTCTGTGGTCTAGTGATGGGATGTAAATCTGCTTGAATGTTCAAGAAGGTCTAATTTCCATCTGAACAAACTTTATTTAGTATTTAAAAAATATTCCCAGTTCTAGATAATAAATACTAAGTGTGAAAAAAAATCCTGTACATCTTCATAAAAATGACTATGCCGTAAGCTAGTATATACCAAATACATTACTGATCACATTATATCTGCTTAAGAGGGACCCCCAACAATGATGGGAACATGGGGTTTCCCTAAGTGGGACCATGATGTAACCAATATTCTATATATGGTCTTTTCCACCTACTTCTACTAGCATTTTTGTGCGCTACGTAACTGCATAATATTTGAGATGCTTTTCTTTAAAAATATTTCCAGTTTTGCAACTTTTTTTTTATCTGAAAAAAAATTGATCCTTACTAACTTAAACTTCATTGAAACACCAATCTCCTAATTAATATTTTTTTCTCGAACCTGGACTAGTTGATCAATCAAACATTGTTATAATGTGTCATTTCATCTAATGGGTCGTGTCAGGTAGCAACAGTATGTCATGAAGAAAATGACTGTCAGGCCCTACTATAATAACTTCTTGTACTGTGGTTTTTAACTCTTTGCTTGCGCTAATTGTTTCCTTTTTCCGTTACTTATCATCATCTTGTCCTTATCCCTGTCACTTTGCTTTTTAATTTCCAAAATGCCATCACAACTCTGAAGGGTACACAAGAGCGGTGCATACTCATTCAAAAGATGTAAGTTTTGGTTATTTTTTACCAACTTAAGACATTCTGAATAAGCGTCATCAAATTATCCTCCTACTTCTGGAATTAAATTCCTAGAAACAGAAAAAGATTGTGAGCCAAAGGTCAGGGGAAAAAAAAATCAATCTTACAATCCAAGAGTTTAGTACATCCTGTGATGCATCATAAACATCTACTGTTGCTGGACCATCCATATTGGATGGTGTGTGTATAGCAGTAATACATTTTGCGGTTTGATAGTGGGTTGGAGGTATGCCATCCATCAAATCGATAGCCGAAAGTAGCTTGTCCTAAGCCCAAAGTCACATATTTTCAATAGAAGTCAATCAGAGTTCATGTCTGCCGAAGAGTCTTAGTATAAGGTCCAATCATTTTAAATTTATGAATTATACTTTGGTCTGGGACAAGACATTTACAAGGGCAGGCGACTGCCTAGGATCCTTGGTCCTACCTCACTCATTTAAATTGCCGATGATATCAGAAGAAAATTTAGGGAAATAGGATCACAGGGCACATTTTACTTACCCCATCACCAGGTTCAGAATGGGCGTTGTCCCGACTACCCAATCTTGTGCTCGTCGATTCACTGAATTGTGCGCTTCCCTCCCTCTCAGGTCTGACATGAGTTCACCATCTTTTATTGTGTCCATGTAATGCTTAAAAGAGCTGCAAACAGTTTGAAAGTAAAATCTACCGCTCCAGTCCAAATCAGGTCGGAATCCTATGGCGTGTCCCCCCCTAATTGTGTCGAATGAGCCCAGCGCAGCTGCGTCACAATAAGGTTTGGCATGTGACACAAATGCGCCACGCAACCCGCGTACTTAAATAACTGTACCAAGCCATTTTCCATTAAAGATAGCATAGCCGAAAAAAGTGCGTCGCAAACTGGCCATGCCTAAGTAAATGTGTCCCACTGTATCACCTACCTACCTGACATGGACATACATTGCGGTCCGCCAACCAGAGGAATTAGCATTATATTTATATCTGTGTCGAGAGTCACAGCCTAATACAACGGTCCTTGTGCCATGTAGCTCACATGGAAGTTTGTAATGAGTGAGCCTATCGTATTGGCATGCTACACTATCTACTTCTTACCTGATGTTTAACTTAACTTCATTTTTTCATTGGTTATGAGTATTAACATCATTCTTTTGCACTGTACACCATTGCCATCAACCCACATCACTCTCTGCCCCCAGTACGCTAACAGAAAAAGCAAGTCAAGTCCTGTAGAAGTCTCATTATTTTGCACACATCTATGGGTTGTTCCACCTGGTTTGTAGACAATGTAACGTAGTAATTTTACTTTTATGGTCCGTCACGGTACCTGGTTTTCATCTATACTGAAGGCAGACCGTGAAGCAGGTGGGTGAAAGGGGTTCTCCTGCCACTAACTTTAAATTTGGCTAGTTCCTGGAACATATCTATACTGTTAAAAAAACCATTACATTTTATATCTTTTTTTTAGTACCTTTTAAGCTGCTGACGTGATTGTAGCTCCAAGATGACCACATTCGGACTTCAACTCCCATCATGCTTTTTTTCCTCTACTCCATGAGCTTCTGAACTCAAGTTAGTACAATGAACGTAGCAGCCCTCCGAACTCATGAAGAGCTTGTGCATACGCAACAGAATAACCAAAGTCTACAGGTCATTTCCTTGGAGATGCTGATGAGAAGCAAGACACAGCAATACATTATAATACTATAATTGTGATATCTAGCAAATCCGTTTTAATTACATTTGGTATTTTGAATGTTTATTAATACAATGTTGTATGGCCTGGAAACCCTTTAAATATTTACAATTTGTGATCAGTTATCCTTATAAGTCTCACAGGTCTTTGTTGAACTTACAATATACAAAATGTATTACTAAAATCTTCCTGATATAATTGTGATGCTCAACGCTTCATGCATTTCTCGACAGGTTGATAGATACTTCTGACTCTCCGCCAGGCCCTTTTTCATTTTCCTTTTGCAGGTTTCGGGATCAGTGGATACCTCTGGACCACCGTACGGGAGGTGGTACTAGGCGACACCTGGGATTGGAGTCTAAGTGGCCCTGGTCGTCATCATGCAGCCCGCCGCAAAGAGGGTATGGTCTGTGCCGGCAGGGTACCCCAGGTCGTTCCAACCGGTGCCACGGTTGGCCCGAGGTACCTTAGCAGGAACAGTCCTCGTGGTCCAGGTTCAGGCAGAAAAGGGAAACAGAAACAGGGAATCGACCAACGCATGAACACATAGGAACACACAGGAACGCAGGAACACCAGGAACATGGAATGCATAGGAAATATCGCAGGGACTTTCACTAGAGCATTAACACTTCAAAAGATCCAGCGAGGCAGATGGGAGGGTGCCGTGATTATGAAGGCGAAGGTTTCAGAGCCAGTCACCTGTGTGGTGATACACTGACTACAGACAGATTTTATTACCCAGAGATAAAAGTCAAAGTTTCCAGCGAAACCCAAGCAGAGAGGATCATATGTATAGCACATATTATATCCTTTAGACAACAAAAAATACATTATTATATTTACGCTGGAATGCCCGCTTTAAAGGCAAATACGTCCGGAGTTAAAACTTATACTAAATCCAACCTGCACGAGTGTAGCCATGCAGCCTGCCTGCGGCGGCCTCCAGACAGGGAGTGGGGGATGCCCACGTCCGCTGATAAACAAATGTACTTGTTTTTCATACAGGTTGGTTTTGGAACAGGTCTGGAAGATGAATGCCGAATTTGTCTGGCATTTTGCTAAATATCAAAGGTCTCCTCGCCACACAGTGCTGAATATTGGATTACTTGCACAGAACAGTCTGTCATACGTACTGATTTAAATGTTTATTAAAACCTCCCATTGTCACGTGTTTGAGTTGCCAAGCCGCGTCAGCATTTGGATTGGTCTTGGAGAGAAACCCGTAACTAACGCTGAATACACTCCATATACAGTTATATGGCACAGATGCCGCTCTGTGTTCATCGATGCATTGTACCTGTGATGATCTCCGGCTCTGGCTCTCTCATGCTTTGTTAATTGTGTTAAAGCGAACCTGCTAATTCAAATTACAACACAAGACACCAAAATAAATACTTTCACACGAAAAATATGATTAAAAGCTTGCCTTACTCCCTAAATGGTTCCTTTCCATGGCTGTCAATGTAAAAAAAAGTTGTAAACTTAGTGAAAACTCTCGCCCAGGTGAGTCCATGAATAAAATGGAGTCCTGCCATAGCAGATTTATCACTGCATTACCCTGCCTGCCTAGTCCTGATTGACAGATCCCATTGCTACCCAGTCTTAGGACCAACCAAAGACAGATTTGGGATATAATATCTATGTAAGATTGACAAATGTGGATAATTAATGAAAATGAAAGCAATAAAATGACGATTGACTTTGCACAATTTCCACTCCAAATCCTTCCCAACATTCCTGTCTATTTGAAGGATCAAACGTGGTGACCACTAAGACAAACGCGTTCCGCAACTCAGAAGGGTTGCCTTCTCAGGTCTAGAAATTGTGGGACATAGCTGAAATATATATTTTCATATACATTTATGTAATTCTATCATAACGTAAACAAAAGTACAAAAATAAATATAGAAGATAAAAAAAAGAAATGTACCTGGACCACTCTGCAAATAATTCAACTACAGACTATACATTGTAGGTAGAAATAATGGTGGCCACATTTAACTTACCGTCCCTGTGCATTCCCCAATGCCGTGAGTGTCCAACGAGAATGACTCTGACCGATTCACTAAGATCAAAAAAAGTCGCCCGATATCCTGCATGTGTCGCTTTCCCGATCAGGTCCGACAGAGTTCCACCTTCTTTCTTTTTCCCGGTGTATGTGTGAAATGTCTGTGCAAACAAGTTTTAACTGTTAACATTAAATCCCGCGCCAGTCTAATCTGGTGTGATCGTCCAACACAATGATTCTGTCGCATGAATGCCAGCGACGCTGCATCACAATTCTGATCGCGTGCGACACAATCCCCTTCTAAATGCCTGTCCCAGCATACCACCCGAAATGTCATGAAAACCGACGGAATTCGGCCGCGGGACCCTTGGTAAATACAGCCCCAATGTGTAAAATTTTTACACAGTGCCCTTGCTGGAGAGAGAGCTCTGTTGTACATCAATCAGCACTTCTTTCATGTGCAAAAGCAGGGTTGCTTTCGAGGTTTTCCGCGAGCCCCTGGCCCAGTGGTCCCCTTTGCAGTGAACTCCTGACAGCATTACAATTTCAGGAAAAGCTCCTGTTCACTAAAAATATTCCCTAGTTTATCATACTAAACAGCTCCCTCCCTATGGCTATTTTCATAAAAGAAACTCTGTGCCCTGGCAAACTTGCCTCCGGTATCCCATTGCTGGCACGCCCTGGACAAGATTATGTCACTAGGTCCTTTATTCCCCAACATACTGTCAAAATATATGTATCTGATCACATGAAATGCCTCCATGCTAGTTGTATTTGAGAATAGGTATGACAGGTCCCTTTAAACTCTAGATAATACACAATAACTGCCATGTCTGCCTTTATTAAGTATGTTAGTCGCCCATAAAAATGTCTAAAGTTGCGGAATAAATGAGCCATCTTCAGGGTTAGGACGAGCATCATATTGGAGCAATTTATCAAGCCTGTCTGAAAGTCAGTAATGTTTCTGAGTTTGCCCATGGCACCATCAGAGTGTCAGCTTTCATTTTAACCAGTGCTCATGAATGTTTTAACGGGAGCTGCTATTGGTTGCCTGGGCAACTCGAACTGTTCTACTTTTAGCTTTAAGACCGTTGATAATCTTCCCATTATATAAGTTAGGAAGGGGAAGAACCAACACCATAAATACGCTGTCAGTCTAACTTCCTTCTGGAAACATATGGATCACCTAATCCTTATGTACCCTGGCATCTACTTTTACACATAAAACATCCCTATACTGGGTTATGGTCTACATCTGTCTAAAGTGTATTTCCTATTTTATGACGGCCACGCTAACCATATACTCCATTTTTTGTCTCCTCCTCATGATATTTACAGTGGGGGGGGTTCTCCCTCTGTGATACACAGGCATTCTGCAACCCATCCCATCACTAATCTCCAGATATCGAATTGTATAGGTGCTCAATGGACCGTACAACCTATGCCCATGACTCTGCTAGTATGCATCTTCCCTGACCTTGCTTTTCTCCTTTCCATTGTATTTCGTACTGACCCCCAAGTGCTTCATAACCTCATACTGGCCGGGACTATTAAGGTTTCTGTCTGCATGACAGGCCATGGGATTCTCGTGCTTGTCAAAGTGCAACCATCGTGTGAACTGAAATCGCAGATCAATCGGAGGGCCAAGATATGGCACCCATTGCCAGCCATCCTGTGCACTGTCCAATGAAAAAGTGCACTTAAAGAGTTGTCCGCCACCACATCGGAGCCTGCAGCGATCACAGATGTGGGTGCATGGTGTGGAATAAAAAGAGACACGGAGGTTGTAAAGGAATATAAATGGAGGAAGTGGTAAGGCACGAGGATGACGAATGAGAGACGAATTTCAAAGTTATAAGAATTAGAGTAAGGGGAAGAATTAGAAATGGTATTGTGTACGGAAGGGTGTCGGTGTAGAAAGATGAAGAGGGATGAAAAACTCTGAACGAAAAACGATAGAAGTTTGTAAGTTAAGGACGGAATTTGGAATTTATAGATGGAGGTAGAAATGGGATGAATGGAGAGAGGACAAGAGGGAAGCGGGGTGAGGGGAGTGTACTTCATGAGGAGTGCGGTGGTGGAATGAGGTAATAAGGAGGGGAAAAAGGGCCCTAGATGAGCAGACAGAGACGAACTTAAGTTCTGCGGGAAGGATGAAAATAAGCAGCAAGAGAAGGGGAGTGGTAGTTTAGCGATAGAGGCGAAATATTAATAGGAAGACAAGAAGGTATAGGGACATCCAGTAAAATATGTGGATTGTAATAAGGGACACAACAGTACGCGAAAAGGCAAACGAGGTCAATACAGCTCAATGCGAATTAACATGACGATAGGGGAGATGACTGTACGTGCAGTAGAGTATAGTGACGAAACATACAAGGGGGGGAAAGAGGCGTTAGCAGCAGATGGATCAGTTGCCACGTGGGAGGGGCTGATAGGCTAGAGGAAGTTTTAAGGTGATGTGAAGAAGCGGTGAGAGCATCTAAAAAGATAGTTGAAATATTTTGGGGATGAGCTGGGGGAACGAGGCCGATGGTAAGGAAGAGAGAGACTATGGGGGAGGGACGGAGGACGATTCGGAGTAGGTAAACCAATTAAATAGAAAAGGCGGTATCGGTGTATTGAGAATTACAATTTAGGAGGGTTGTAACTCGGGGCGGATGGGAAGAAAAAGCTGAAAGGAAGATAACAACAGCGAGAAATCAATGAGCATAGAAGATACGCCGGGATTAATTTAGGAGGAGATGATGTGATTGAACAGCGCAAAGGGGGTGGGAGTGATCCCCAGGCCAGCCAACTAGGCACCATCACCTAATACGACACATCCCCCCCAAGGAAACAAAACATAGAAAAAGAAGTCAAAGCGTGCGGCGGCACCACCAAGGTAAAGACAACCAGTCCAAAGCCGTAGCACGCACGCCACCGCCCACCAAGAGAGGGGTAGATAAAGAAGAGTAAGGTCACAACGAATCAAGAAAGTAGCGAGTGTCTACAGCAATAATACCACATAAACCTGCCATGTATAATGAGGCTTGTTGGAGAGCGCTGTCTGTAGAAGGGTGTAAGGGGTTAACCATATAATACATTCGGCACAAAGCAAGACCCAAATGACGATGAGAGAAGTCTAAAATACCTTCAACAAAGTTGTTGAGAAAATGTGAAATGTTTGCTGTCCCTCCTAGACATAATACAGCCATTTTATATCTAACTACCTGCAGTACAACTCCCAAAGTGCTGGAGGTGTCTGTTTAGCTCTGAAAAATGACTTGGTCGGTGCTGTGCGTCCCAGATGTGGTGAAATCGGTGTTTTTCTCCGCTGCTGAGCGTTCATTTTCCTCTAGTATACACACAATAAATGATAGATGCCTCCACGAGCCTCCAACCATACGCCTCACGCCTCAACACATTCGTGATTGTGGATCCACAGGGCGGCTATTACAAACACCGCCCTCCATAGCACAAACCGCCATTTACAGTTGCATCACTAATGCTATTACTTGTGATCATATCCTACACTGAGCAAAATTTCCATGAGCTGAAATCTGTCAGATGACGTCTGCTTTGGAACTTTGTCTTTGGGAACCTTTGAGAATTAGTTTAATTTAAAGGGGTTGTAGCAAAATAGGAAAGTTATCACCTATCTACCGGACAGAGTATACACTGCCCAGTGAGGGTCATGGGAACGGTACCTCCCCATCCATAGAGAGAACGCTTTCTCATATTAGTGGGGGTTTCAGTAGTCGGACCCTCAGCTTGTAATCCTCTATCCTTTGGATGGGAATAACATGCCAACTTGGTACAACCTAACTAAGTAAGTTTTTTCTGGGCATTAGTTATTGATGACTATCCGTATGATAGCTTTATTCAGATCAGTATGGTCCTAACCTGGAACCCCCATCGGACCGGTTCTGCGCTCTATATGAGGCTGTTTATAATATCACCTGATTGACAAGGTGGACCTAGTCAGAGCTATCTAAGGAAAGGTCAACGCTATCCAGATGTTTTTTGCTTCCCTAGGTTGTACGCACCAAAGTTTGGAATTTTACGAGTCTTGCAACACTGTGTTTATCTGTTTAGACACCCCTTCTCAGATTTCATAGTATGGGTGTTACCATGTAATGGGGGGGGGGGGGGGGTCTTTTCCTCTATAAGTCCACTACAACACAATACAACAGAATTTTCTGCTTGGATGACCTGGGGATAACAACCCTGTGTACTGCCTCATTTGCCTGTGGAGTGCTGCACACTTCATCAAACACTTTTTGACACCTCGCACCATAGATTTGAGATGGTTTCTGAGCGACTGGAATGACTGATTGATCAATATATCTTTTTGTGACCCAACCGCAAAGGTTTTATAAGGCCAAAAACTTTTCACATAAAACTTGGAGGAGGAGGGGGGGAGGGGGTGCGTTTCTTTTTCATCTTATAAGAATAAATTAACAGACAAATCATGGTCGTAAATTAAGATGGAAGTTTACGAAAGAAATAAGTGATTCGTGCCCTCCACAAGTCAGTGACCTGCTCAGAATGAGAATGGGGGGCATTCGCGGTAACATTTGTTTAAGAAAAGAAAAGTATTTAAATAACTTATTCATCTCATGGAAGGGCAGATGAACATCCAGAACATTTTGAATTCTCCTTCCCGCTATCAAACATCTCTCCGTTTTAGATCTCCTCTGCAAGCATATCATTCATAATCCTCTACTCCCTCTACTGCTGCTGATCTGCGGAGCCCGAGACAGCTAGAGCCGCAGGCCAAGATTTGGCATCGGATATGTTTGTGGTTTGCAAATTTTCCTGAACTCACTTTGCATGAAATCCTACAAGATTTCCAAATTTTCACAACAGCTCAGCTTTCAGATGGACAATGAGTTATAGTTTAAATGTTTTAAATGAAACATGCAATGACGCTGCGGCTTGATCCAGACTTATGCTCCGTTCACACTTGCGTTGCAGATCACTTCAGAGTCTTATCATGGGGCGTCAGGGTTTGGTCAGTGAAAAACTGCGTTTTCAGTCAAGTTGTTCAGTGGTCTGTTTTTTTCAATGCACATTTTTTTGTGTGTTTTCCAATGTGCATTTTCGTGCATTTTAGGCGCTTGTGTGTCCAGAGTGCAATGCATTTTTGAGGCTCTCCAAGACTTGTATGGTGCGTTTTTTCACTTGCGTGAACTATGCAAAAGTAGCATGCTGAATTTAAAAAAACGCGCAATTTAGAAAAAATCACTTGTGTGCGTAAAAATAAATGCAAGTCTGCAAAAACACCTTGCTTACAAGTGCAATGCAAGTTCGTGCTCTTCAAAATGCACACCAGAAAGCACGCGCGTGAACAACGTGAGTGTTAAAGGGGGTCCGCCTTACATGGACTTTCGATGGCTGCTTTCTATTCAATACCATACACCGCACCTGTGCCAAATGCAGAGGTATCCCAATGCTAAAATTATAAGATGCTCCAGAATAGATGACAAACCTTACATATTTGTTCCTCTTCCCTTGCTTCACCAAATTTTTTCAAAAGATTTTAATGGCAATTTATATTATATAAATGAATATTGTACACTAATAAGTTATGTAAGAGGAGCCAGCATCCATTGGATAAAATCTCCTTGTTTAAAGAAAATCTACCATCAAAACCCAGCACGATAAACCAGGGGCACTTACTTATAAATCCAGACATCACAACTGTGGTAATCTTCTTATATTTGTTGTCCATGGCCTTATTGATTGTAAATCCACTTTAAATTATGCTATGGAGCCAGAGAGCTATGGGGTGTTATCAGAGCTCCTCGGCTGTATCTTCACATCATCGGTTTTCCACCACTGTGCAGGAACTTCCCACCTCCCCTGTTTAATTACCGTCGCAGAGGAAGAAGACAGTGAGGCAAGCTTGTGAACGCTACAACCCCAGAGCCCTTCTTTCTTTCCATCACATATAAACAAAAGAAGATTACCACATTCATGGCCGGGCCAGGTCCTAGAGTAAGTGACCCCATTTTATCATGTTGTTATAATCCACTGTTTATAGAATGAATTGCTTAAACAATATAAAATAATTTTTATTCTATAGACGCTGGCTACTGTAACGTGGACAGCGGTTGGCCACCTTTGGCACCCGATTCGAACAGAATCTATTAATAAGGGAAGGTAACTAACAAAGTTCACAGGCGCTTCACTGTTTTTCTAACTTCTTGAGTTATTTTCCATAATTCATACATTTTTGATTCTATATTAGTTTGTTATCAGTGTTGCTGTGTGATATGTAGAGGATCCCCTTTGATCTTGACCATATCCTGTAGCTATAGATTCCTTCATGGGAATTTATCAACACGCTGAACACAAAGGGCTCCTGAATCCTGATTATCTACGGGAGGCCGGCTGTAGCAATTCTGTGGCGGTACTAGCCTGATTTAGATTTGCACTTAACGATGTGAATGTCACAGACCTATAGTGGGCGCACAGCACACCTGAGGCGTGGGGAGGAAAATACACTTATTTTCAGGGCTTGTACGCAAAAAAGTCCGGATCATGTTCCTCTTGTAGTGTACATTCAGCATTTAATAACAATAGAATTCATAAAATCTGTATTTTTCAATAAATTGCTGCTTGGTCCCAACATGTAACCCCCCCAACATGAATGTAAAACTGTTCCTGTTATAATCATTTTTTTGGCATAGAATAAGAAACAAGGGTATGAAAGTACGGTTTTACCTGGAGGTATAGAATTCCTGCAGCGGTCTAGTAAAATGTGTCAAGCATGAATATGTGTGTTATATTATACTGGAACATGCTGATATTTCCAAATATCCATCACCGGGTCAATAAAACATCACTATCAACAAAACCCCTCATGGTTCAGCAATGCTGAAAAATCATCGCAAATTCGGAACGTAAGCTAGACCATCCTAGAAAAAAATAAACCTAAAACCCCAAGAGACATAGGGGCATTGTGGCGCCCAATATCCTGCATGTGTCGCTTCTTTTATCTCCGTCAGGTTCGCCTGTGTTCACCTTCTCTTTCTGTGGCTGTAGTGCATTGTCCACGACACAATTTGAAAGTTAAAAAAAAAATCCCGCGCGTCAGGTCCCTAATAAGTGGGGATTGTTCTAATGGCACCAAACCCCCCCACCAAATGTTGCATGAAAGCCAAGCGAAGCTGCGCCAAAACCGCTCACATTCGCCACATTCCCGTGCAGCGCTTGTTAAATACCTGTCCAAGAGCTGTGCAAATCGCCAAAAGGTGGCAATAAATCCCTGAAAGTCGATCCATGACCCTTAGTAAATAAGCCTCATAGTCTAGAAACTTGAGTTCAAACGCTATTCTGTCAGCTATCTAGGTCACTCCTCATGGTGGTTGTGTCTCATCCTTTTACGTTATTTCGGTAGAAAAATGGTGCTTTTTTTAAAATTTTACTCTTGGCCCATACCAATTGATATGTGTAATGGATGATTTCTGGGGGTCCAACCAAACCGCTAGGGAACCCCGTGATTACAAATGAAATTATAAATAAAAGCAATGAGTCGGTGTCGTGCCATGCCATCCGCTCGGTTTATTTAAAAATTAATAAAAGGAGACTTTAGGTGATCCAACGCCAGTGAATAATGGGAAGCATCACACATCTAGAGGTACATGGCACGGGCATCCTCAGTAATTAAGCATCAGGATCCTTCAGAGAGTAGTGCAGCGCCTTGCAAGGTATTCAGCCCCTGTAAACTTTTTTTAATCTTTTGCGCACATTTCATTCCTTCAATTACACTATAAAATTGTAATTTTTGGTGAAAATCACACAAGTGGGAAACAATTGTGAAGTGTACAAAATTTATTATATACTTGAAACTTAAAAAAAACATCCGGAAAACTGGGGCATGTATATTATTTTGGGCCCCCTTATTAATACTACTTTGTATAGCGTGCCAACCCGTTTGCTGTGATTATAGCTCAAGTTGCTTGGGGTATCGGGGTCTTGCACATTTAGAGACTGCATTCTTGACCATTCTTCCTTGGAAAACACTGAGCTCAGTGAGGTTGGAGGAGAGCGATGTGAGGCCAGCAGTTTTCAAGCGTTTTTAACAGATTCTGGATTTGTTTCATCAGGTCTGACTGTGTCGTGGCCATTTTCAAACCACCTGGCTACCTTTTATTTGTTAACCTTTCATTGTAATTTTACTTTTTGTTTGGGATCATTGTCTTGTTGAAAATAAATCTCCAGCCCTAGTTCTCATTCTTTGCAGACCCTCCAACATGTTTTGTCTTTCCAGAATGTCCTGGTATTTGGCTCCACCATCTTCCTTGTCCCTCCTGAAGCAAACCCCAACCATGAGTTCTGCCCACCAACCAACACGTCGACAGTGGGGGATGGTGTGTTCAGGGGGATGAGCTGTGTTGGCTTTTAAGCTACACATATAGGTTTGTCATTTGTTGCCACAAGTGGGATTTTGTTTCATTGACGCAGAGCAACCTTCTCACGTGTTTGGGTGTATCCCCACCCAGGCGGCTTGTGGCAAACCTTTGAACAGACTTTGTTATGGATACTCTTTGATGAGAATGGCTACTTCTTGCCTCTCTTCCATAAAGGCATATTTGTACAGTGTACACTGATTGTTTTTCCTAGGGACAGAGTCTCCCACCTCATCTGTAGGTCTCTGCAGTTCATACAGAGGGATCATGGGCCCTCTTGGCTGTATCTCTGATCATCTTTCCTCCTGTTTCGAAGATTAAAGTTTATAGGGATCGGCCGGGTCTTGGTATACCTCTGCCTGTTTGGGGGGGGGTGTTATTGGGTCTTCAATTATGCAGAGCAGGTGGTGTTTATATGGGACCTGATTACCACAGGTGGATGATATTTATCAATCAGAGTCCTTTAGGACCACATTGGATCATTCGAGATCCTCACTGAAGCTTCTGGAGTGAGTTCGCTGTGCACTGAAAATAAAAAGGAGCCTAATAACAATTGCAACGCCCCACTTTTCATTATTTTTATTTATCAAACCTTTAATATCCTTTTGTGTCACACTGTTTGTGATTCTTCACCTAACAATTCATTTTATACATTTTGTTTTCTACCAAAGGTATAAAAGTCAAGGTGGCCATTTTTTTTTTTTTTTACCATTCTTTAAACCACATACATACAATACAACCTTATTGTCCCTGGGAAGGGAAAATTATTTTGTCCATAGTGCCCCGCATATAGTTACATATGTTGACATACATGGCCTAGGTAGATGGGGCCAGGTGGGTCACTGGCAGCGGTTGTAGGATGGTCCTGTGGTTACCTGTAGTGCTAGCTGTACTGGCTGCATTGCAGCGACTGTTGGATGGTCCCTCACTTCTAGCTGGACCAGGTCTAGACCACAAAATCTGCTTGGGCAGGGGTGGATCTCTTTGAGTGACACAGGGCCTACTGGCCTACATAATGCCAGCCTTTTCAGTATGACCCGCAGTCCTAGGCTGGTTGCGGCCTGGCAGCAGTTTGCCCAAAGCTCCAGACTCCAATGCCGTAAAGGATGGGGCGGTTTGTGCGGGCGCCGGGTATTTCTACTAGGAAATCTCTTACCAGCGTACGAAGTTTGAGCAGGCACAATCTGCGGTCTGTCGTGGAAGGTCAGCACTGACTCCATCAACTCGAGCAGGGCCTTCCAGAGGGCAGGATTGGCTGTCTCCAAATGCGGGCTGTATTGGTGGTCATCAGTTTGGTCATCAGAGTGGGGGCCTTACAGCCAGTGTAAGATTGAGCAAAAGGGTCATGGAAACACGCCGCCTACTATCATGTCACCATCTTAGGATACTTCAAGAGGTTTTTCCCACAAACAATTAGGCAGGCCCTATACAAACCCCCCCCACAGATCTGAGACCAGGGGGCTCGATGTAACCCCAGTCGGACCCTTGTATTCTCTGTCTTCTTCTCCTGAATGAGCGAGCATCTGGCCGGGGCTGCCCCCATTTGCATCTCTATGGGCTGATGGGATTGTTGATAATTCTTGGCTATCTCTGTCAACTCCTAGAGATGAAAGGGGCAGCCCTCTGACCTGCCGATCCCGCTGCTCCCCTCATCTTGGGAAGCAACTGGGGTAAACTGCCTCTTAGTGTTCTGTGGGGGTCTCATGATTGAGACCCCCACCTATCAGCAAGTTAGGAGCCCTATCTGTGAAGGTCGTAACTTGTTTGGTTTGGAAGATCCCTTTAATATTACATGTGAACATACCTGTGAATAAGAGCCATGATGACTGGCACAAAAGGAGTGTTTCATCATTCAGCTCCCTATTTTTTCCCTAATAGAGGCCACTGGATAGGGAACATTTTGCTGTTTCAGATTAATAGTCTTCCTGTGTCAGGTCCTTGGCCAGACAAAAAAAATAGTTAAGCAGCAGAGAAAGATTTGTTACAGAAAAGCCCCTAAATAATTACACACAAAATAACAAATGTAACAATAAATAATAAAAGTAACACTCAGACTACAAAACATGTACCATGACCTGAAAGAGAAATAAACAAGATAAACTGTATCTACTCTCTAACTGCTACTCTCGTGTAAGAGTTCAGATTAACACCTTATACAATTCTGTATTCTTATTTCTTTCTGTCCAGTGGTGAGCATATTTGTCAGGGCGGGGTAAGGTAAGTGACACTGATACTAATCCCAGCGCCCATTTCTACTGGACCAACATAGCCTGTACTAGAAAACGAAATCATTTGAAACTTCCAATAAACGCCTAAAAAAGAATTTAAAACCACAGAAATAATGATTTTTAGAGCCCATCTTATCCCACATAATATGCAATAAAATGTGATCAAAGAAATGTTCCTGCCCCGAGCTTGCGATAGTAAGTACAGCACGTCCTGCAAAACAGTCGCTTCAACCGCTCCTGGGGACAGAAAGTATTTTAAGTTTTTAAAAGACCACTTTAAAGATACTGCACCAAAACATCCTTTAGAGTTACAAAATTATTGAAAGAAATATGGACTTCCAAGTCCTAAGCTTTTTTCTTCCCCTTGTCCTTCTCTTCCTCCACACCCACCGCAATCCCTGCCCCCCTGTCTCCTCCTCAATTACAACCCCTGCACCCCCTTCCTCCTCCTCTCACACCCTGCCCCCCCTGTCCTCCTCCTTAACAACAGCCTGCAACCCCCCTGTCCCCGTCCTCCTTACACCCCGCACCCCTGTCCCTCCTCCTCATTACACAACCCGCACCCCCCTTGTCTCCTCATTACAAACAACAAACCCCTGCACCCCCTTTCCTCCTCCCTTACGCCTGCACCGCCTTCCTCCTCACAGTCTGCACCCCTGGTCCTCCTCCTCACACAGTTACCCCTGTTGCCTCCTCCTCCTCAGTAACAAACTACACCCCTTGTCCTCCTCCTCCTCATTACACCCTGCCCCATCCTGTCCTCCTCCTTACCCCCTACCCCCCTGTCCTCCTCCTCATTACAACCCTACACCTCCTTCCGCCTCCACACAACCTGCACCCCTGTCCTCCCCTCCTCACTCACACCCTCACCCCTGTCCTCCTCCTCAACACCCTGCACCCCTGTCCTCCTCAGTACAACACCCTGCAACCCCCTGTCCTCCTCCTTACCCCAGCCTGCAACTCCCGTTCCTCACCACAGTCTGCACCCCTGTCCGCCTCCTCACACCCTGGTCCTCCTCCTCTCAGTACAACTCACCCCTTGTCCTCCTCCCCTCATCTACAAAACCCTGCACCCTCCTGTCCTCCTCCTTACTACACACAAACAACCCTACAACACAAACCCCCTGTCCTCCTCCTCATTACCAGTACAACACCCTAACCTCCTGTCCTCCTCCAACACCCTGCACCCCCTGTCCTCCTCTCACGATACCCTGCACCCCTCCCTGTCCTCCTCCTCACACCCTGCACCCCCTGTCCTCCTCCTCATTACACCCTGCACCCCCTGTCCTCCTCCTCCTCATTACAAACTACACCCTTGTCCTCCTCCTCCTCATTACACCCTGCACCTCCTGTCCTCCTCCTTACATCCTGCAAACCCCTGTCCACCTCCTTCACAGCCTGCAAACCTCTGTCCTCCTCCCTCACGCCCTGCACCCCCTGTCCCCTCCTCCTCATTACACCCTGCAACCCCGTTCCTTCCTCCTCTTAGATCCTGCAAACCCCCTGTCCTCCTTACAGCCTGCCCCCCTGTCCTCCTCCTCCTACGTCGGCAACCCCCTTTCCTCCTCTTCCTCCTCAGTCAACAATACAACAACAAAACAAAACACCTCACCCCTGTGCTCCCTCCTCCCGCACACCTGCACCCCGTCCTCCTCATTAACGCCCTGCAGCCCCTGTCCCTCCTCCGCCTCACACCCTGCATGACCCCCTTCCTCCTCCTCCTCACACCCTGCAACCCCCTGTCCTTCCTCCTCCTCCCTTACCCACCCCCCTACCCCCTGTCCTCCTCCTCATTACCCCTGCCACCCCCCTTTCCTCCTCATTACATTAAGAAAAAAACACAACAAACCTGCCACCCCTTTGTCCTCCCTCCCTTCCAAAATGTAACACCCTGCACCCAAACCCCCATGTCCTCCTCCTTCAATACAGCCTGCACCCCCTTCCTCCTCCTCCTCACATCTGCACCCCCTGTCCTCTTCCTCCTCATTACAACCCTGCAAACCCCCCCTGTCCTCCCTCACCACACGCGGCTTACACCCCTGCACCCCGTCCTCCCCTCATTACAAGCCTTTAACCCCTGTCTCCTCACACTCTGCACCCCTGTCGTCCTGCTCATTACCAAAACAACAACAACATTACAAAAACCCGCACCACCCCCTTTCCTCCTCCTCCCTCACCACAACCACAACCTAAACATCCCTCCCCCTCCCGAAGAACTCTCCCCAGGTGTCCTCCTCCTCCTCTTCCCCACACCGACGCCCTCCACCCTTCCCCCCCTTGTCTCCTCAATGGGTTTTCGCAAATCAGAGGATTTCCCAGAATAATGTAGTGCATGTTTACACCTGGGCAAGGAGATAGTCATGAAAAGGTCCCATTGCCCAGGGGTGTATGGGTGTACAAATATTATAATAAAAACTGCCTGATTATTGGCAGTCATTCGCTTTGTCCCTCTAATCCTGTTTGATCACCATAAAAATATTACTTGGGAGTCATTAACAAGTAAGCTAAAGGGTTCTTCAGAGCTTTGTAGTTAGATTTAGTTAGAAACATAGGGCCCGTCCAACCCACCCCCCCACCCCCGGTCAATGGTCAATTTTGTCTGAAACTACGTTTATTTTGCATAAAATTGACACATTCACAAAGATAAAAGTGGAAACGATTAAAATTTGTTTTTGCACAGTACACAGGGACCCCACACAATGTGGCGCAAGGAGTAGGAGCGACTACTGCTGCCAGTTTTTGCCCTACAGATTAGCAGTTTTTAGAAGACTTAAAAATAGTTTGCTTTCCTTTAATGGTGCCAGTGAAAGTTTATATGTGCAGGAGAATGCATTTCCTGATACCAGGGCCACATTACTAAGGGTCCGCGTGAACCTTATTTTTCGTCGGGTTTCTCGACTTTTTCGTTTTTGCGCCGCATTTAACTGGGTTTGTTTTGTGCACCGCGATCGGATTTGGCACAATCGCGCCGACTTTCATGCGACACCCGACTGATTGGTTAAGCGCGGGATTTAAACATTCAAATTGTGTCGCAGACATCACCTAACACACCGGTAGAAGATGGTGAACTCCAGCGGACCTCAGCAGGGAAGCGACACATGCAGGAAATTGGACGCACGATCTCAGTGAATCGCGGCAGCTCCAAATCCTCGTAGGGCAACGGACAGCGCGAATCATGGCGGGACGTGTAAGTAAATGTGCCCCAATGTTTATAGTTTGCTCTGCCTTATTGATGAATATTTATTAACGTTTTTTTCAGGGGAGTAGGAAAAACACAAAGGAAAACCTCTGTAATTGATTTATTAATTTTTTTGTTTATTTTTATGTTCACCATAGAGTTACTTTTTATCTATATTCTATGAGTCAGTATGATTACAGCGATACCATATTTTACCAAATAAATATAGTTTTTAAATCGCCATCTTGCAAAAGGTATAACATTTTGATTTATTTTGTCCACGGAGCTGCTTGAGGAATTTTTTTTCTTTTTGCGGGACATATTGAACTTACACCACTACCATTTTATTGAATTTTTTTGTGTGACAAAGTAAAAATCATAATTTTTGTTGTTTTTTTTCAATTAATTTTTTATGGCATTCATTGTGTGGGGATAAAAATGATTTAGTTCTATTGTATGGGTCATTATGGATGCAGTGATATGACATGTGTTTTTTTTTTCTTCTTGGCATAGATTCAACAAGGTGCTGGAAGCATTCCTCAGAAGTTTTGGTCCCTATTGACATGATGGCATCACACAGTTGCCACAGATTTGTCTGTTGACCATCCATGATGCGAATCCCGTTCTTCCACATCCCAAGATGCCTCATTGGATGGAGATCTGGTGACTGTGAGGCCATTTGAGTACAGGAACTCATTGTCTGAGATGCATTCCAGCATTATGACATGGCGCATTATCCTGCTGAAAGTAGCCATCAGATGTTCAGGGTACATTGTGTCCTAAAGGGATGGACAGGTTCAGCAACATACTCAGTAGGCTGTGGTTGCAACGATCTCAATTGTACCAAGGGGCCACAAGAATGCCAAGAAAATATTCCCCACACCATGACCAACCACCACCAGCCTGAACCGTGTACAAGGCAGGATGGATCCATGCTTTCAGTTTGTTGACGCCAAATTCTGACCCTACCATCCGAATGTCGCAGCAGAATCGAGACTCATCGACCAGCAACGTTTTCCAATCTTCTACTGTCATTTCGATGAGCTTGTCCAATGTAGCCTCAGTTTCCTGTTCTTAGCTGAAAGGAGTGGCACCCGGTGTGGTCTTCTGCTGCTGTAGCCATCTGCCTCAAAGTTCGACGTCTGTGCATTCAGGATGCTCTTCTGCCTACCTTGGTTGTAACGGGTGGCGATTTGAGTCACTGTTGCCTTTCTATCAGCTCGAACTGGTCTGCCGATTCTCCTTGACCTCTGGCATCAACAAGGCATTTCTGCCCACAGAACTGCCGCTCACTGATGGTTTTTTATTTTCTGACCATTCTCTGTAAACCTAGAGAGTTGTGCGTGAAATCCCAGTAGATCAGCAGTTTCTGAAATACTCAGACCAGCCCTTCTAGAACCAACAACCATGCCACGTTCAAAGGCACTCAAATCACCTTTCTTGAACTGCAGGAGATTGTCTTGACCATGTCTACATACCTAAATGCACTGAGATTGCCACAATTGAAAGATGTGGAAGAACTGTTCAATAAGTTAACTGTTAACAATGCCAATTGGAATTAACGGGAAAATAGTGGATTTTGGTTGTAGTTTGGCACTCTTTCTCCAAAAGTTTTGCAATCACTGCCTTATGGTTGTCACTTTCCTATGAGAAAGACTATTACTATAAACCATACATTATAGTGGGACTGGCACAGCTACTTTGCACGTGGGCCCACCAGCTTAGTTACGCCATTGGTCTCTACAAGTTTATTTGAAGGACAATACAACCAGCCAAATTATAACATGACTATTGTAATTAACTTTCAAAAGAAGCTTTGCTGCAGTTCACGCAAAAAGACAGTTAATTATCCTGATTGTTCTTGGTATAACCTGTTGGTCTGTTCGCGCGCAAGCATAATGTAGCTTTTGTTTTAATGACGTGCAGAACAAGAGCACACATGCTCTGGATATCTCATTTTTATGTTTACCTTATTTATGGATGGAACAACCAAGATTAACTGGTATCTCTTAGAAAGTGATGCAGGTCTATCTATTAGTCTCCATTAAATGCTCTTTTTAGAAATAGATTAACTAATTCAAGACAAAGATTTTCATGTAATATGTCACTCTCCTCTAATTTAGGAGACTTTGTTGCTACAAGTACCCACCCCCAGGGCCTATTAATCATTAGACACTAAGGACTGTGCCTGCCCGAGGGCATCCAGTTGTGGAGGAGGCACCTCCAGGAGCATGAAATTTTTTCTTTCATTATTTTTTAATTTAATCTCCATCCTAGCCAACTGATAGCGTTTCATAAACTATAGGTCAACATCTTCAAAGAGTTTGTAGTCCTCCATGTTTGCATGGTTTCCTCCGGGTCCTCCAGTTTCCCCAACAATACAAACATACTACCGGTAGTAGATTGATTAGATTGTGAGCCCCATGGGACAGGGACTGATTTGGGAAGCTCGTGCAGCGCTGCATAATCTGTGTGCACTATAAATAAAGGAATTATTATTAGTAGTAGAAACTATAAGTGGGGGTCAAGGGGTCATAGATTTAGGAGAGGGCAGAGTGGGTTGTAGTATATAAAGATGGGCAGAAGGGTTCTCTGCATGTAGAACTGGAAGTGCAGGCAAATAAGTGTAAGGAGTTGAGGCAGAGGGGGAGTAGTATTAGGACAGGGGGTATAGGTGTAAGTGGAGGGCACAGAGAAGGCTTAAATAATTCCCATTTTGTTAATGATGAAACAAATGCTATTATGAATATTAACTCCTGAAAACAATCAAGTTGTTGAATGGTCTTAAATATGTATGATATAAATTAGTTTTGTAATGCACTTTTAGATTTAATACATAATAGTTAATATAATTCAATAGCATACATCAGGAATAAACTTGGTAATAATAGCATTGACAGATGGCTGTGTATATATGCAACTGTTTGAGAACGGGAAAGGCTGCGGCACTGCAAAAGGCAAACATAAAGTACATATACATGTATACATGTCTAATCAGGAGAGATTTATTGAAGGAGGTCAACCCTTTAAGCTCACAAGGTTGGACTCACACGTATCAGTGTTTGACTTTGTTTTTGATATTGAACACATTGTTCTATGCGACAAATTCTGTGGACAGAAACCTATTTTAACAATCTTTAAATTATAATGAAGGTCCTTCTATCACAGTACTATATTCCGCAGTTACCCGGTGTAAGTCCATCTGGGATGGGTCGATTTCGGGGTTTCAAGGTGGTGCTGCACTGTGTGTTATAACAGATTGACATTGTATCACTTTCTACGGGAAAATAAGGGTTCCGGAACACCAAACCCCATAGATCGCCACGAAGAATTGAGGCAGTTCTGAAGGCAAAAGGGGGTCCAACCCGTTACTAGCATGGTGTACCTAATAAAGTGGCCGGTGAGTGTATATGTATTTTTTCGGCTGCCACTGTTTATAGTTTCCTGAAGTTGGCCTACTTAATCAATGCAATGTATCTTATGTTTTTCCCCTTTGTGATATATGTGATAAGTTTCCTGCTTAGTCTCACTTTTGCAACTTTTTGTGGTGTGTGACTGTTTAGTCCCAAATAGTACCTCCCAAAAGTGAGTCTTGGAGCCACTTGTAACATAAGTCTGGCTTCTGGCTGTTTTTTGAGACTTTTCTATGTGTTTCTGCTGGTCAGATGTATCTTAATGGTTTTGCCTTGTTGATATATGTGGCGTTTAAAACAAAAGTCGCAAAAATCTCCTGAAGTCCCCAGCTTATTTCCATGCCTGGTCAGGGGCAGCCGTAGATTTGTGCAAATATGTGCGACTAGTTTTGCAATTTTTAAAAAAGTTGCAACTTTCACATCTGGATTAAGGTGATAGCTCAGGGAACACTGCAGAAAAGCAGATAATGGCAAACTTTGAAAGGAGACTGTTTTAGGCACAAAAATAGTCGCAAATGAGCACAAGAACCATGAAAAGTCTAAAAAATTAAAAAAAACACATGTCATATCACTGCATCCATAATGACCCATACAATTATTTTTAGACTTTTCATGGTTCTTGTGCTCATTTGCGACTATTTTTGTGCCTAAAACAGTCTCCTTTCAAAGTTTGCCATTATCTGCTTTCCTGCAGGTCTTCCCTGAGCTATCACCTTAATCCAGATGTGAAAGTTGCAACTTTTTTAAAAATTGCAAAACTAGTCGCACATATTTGCACAATCTACGGCTGCCCCTGACCAGGCATGAATAAGCTGGGACTTCTGGAGATTTTGCGACTTTTGTTTTAAAAAACGCCACATATCGAACAAGGCACAAACCATTAAGATACACTCTGACCAGCAGAAACACATAGAAAAGTCTCAAAAACAGCCATAAGCCAGACTTATGTTACAAGTGCCCAAGACTCACTTTGGGGAGGTACAATGGGACTAAAACAGTCACACACCACAAAAAGTTGCAAAAGTGAAACTAAGCAGGAAACTTATCACAGTTTCACAAAGGGAAAAACGTAAGATACATTGCATTGATTAAGTAGGCCAACTTCAGGAAACATAACAGTGACAGCCGAAAAATACATATACACTCACCGGCTTTATTAGGTTACACCATTGTAACTTCTTCTTGGCATAGATTCATAACAAGGTGCTGGAAGATTCTCAGAATTTTGGTCCTCTTTGACATGATGGCATCACACAGTTGCCGCAGATTTGTCGGTTGCCATCCATGATGCGAATTCCCGTTCTCCACATCCCAAAGATGCCTATTGGATGAGATCTGGTGACTGGGAGGCATTTGAGTACAGGAACTCATTGTCTGAGATGATTCCAGCATTATGACATGTGCGCATTATCCTGCTGAAAGTAGCCATCAGATGTTCAGGGTACATTGTGTCATAAAGGGATGGACATGGTCAGCAACACTACTATGTAGGCTGTGGTTGCAACGATCTCAATTGTACCAAGGGGCCAAAGAATGCCAAGAAAATATTCCCCACACATGACCAACCACCTCCAGCCTGAACCGTTGATACAATGCAGGTATGGATCCATGCTTTCATGTTGACGCCAAATTCTGACCCTACCATCCGAATGTCGCGCAGAAATCGAGACTCATCAGACCAGCAACGTTTTTCCAATCTTCTACTGTCATTTCGATGAGCTTGTCCAATTGTAGCCTCAGTTTCCTGTTCTTAGCTGAAAGGGAGTGGCACCCCCGGTGTGGTCTTCTGCTGCTGTAGCCCATCTGCCTCAAGTTCGACGTACTGTGCATTCAGAGATGCTTCTTCTGCCTACCTTGGTTGTAACGGGTGGCGATTTGAGTCACTGTTGCCTTTCTATCAGCTCGAATGGGTCTGCCGATTCTCCTCTGACCTCTGGCATCAACAAGGCATTTCTGCCCACAGAACTGCCGCTCACTGGATGGTTTTTTATTTTTCTGACCATTCTCTGTAAACCCTAGAGAGGTTGTGCGTGAAAATCCCCAGTAGATCAGCAGTTTCTGAAATACTCGGACCAGCCCTTCTGGAACCAACAACCATGCCACGTTCAAAGGCACTCAATCATCTTTCTTGAACTGCAGAGATTGTCTTGACCATGTCTACATACCTAAATGCACTGAGTTGCCACAATTGAAAGATGTGGAGAACATGTATCAATAAGTTTATGGTAAAATGCCAATTGGTTACCGGGAAAATAAGTGGATTTTGGTTGTAGTTTGGGCACTCATTTCTCCAAAAGTTTTGCATCACTGCCTTATGGTTGTCACTTTCCCTTGAGAAGACTATTACTATAAAAACCATACATTATAGTAGGGACTGGCACATACTTTGCACGTGGGCCCACCAGCTTAGTTACGACCATTGGTCTCTAAAGTTGATATTTGAAGGACAATACAACCAGCCAAATTATAACATGACATATTGTATAACTTTCAAAGAAGCTTTGCTGCGTCACGCAAAAAGGGACTTAATTATCCTGGATGTTCTTGGTATAACCTTGGTCTGTTGCGGCAGCATAATGAAGCTTTTTGTTTTAATGACGTTGCAGAACAGAGGGGGGGGGGTGGGCACAATGCTCTGGTATATCTCATTTTTAATGTTTACCTTATTTATGGATGGAACAACCCAAGGATTAACTGAGGTTATTCATTAGAAAGTGCATGCAGGTCTATCTATTAGTCTGCATTAGAACATGCTCTTTTTTAGAAATAGATTAACTAACTCAAGACAAAAGATTTTCATGTAATATGTCACCTCTCACTCTAATTTAGGAATGACTTTGTTGCTACAAGTACCCACCCCCAGGGCCGTATTAATCATTAGACACTAAGGACTGTGCTGCCCAGGGCATCCAGATTGTGGAGGAGGCACCTCCGGAGCATGAAAGTTTTTTCTTTCATTATTTTTTAATTTCAAATCTCCATCCTAGCCAAACTGATAGCGTTTCATAAACTATAAGGTCAACATCTTCAAAGAGTTTGTAGTCCTCTCCATGTTTGCATGGGTTTCCTCCGGGTCCTCCAGTTTCCTCCAACAATACCAAACAATACTACCGGTAGTAGATTGATTAGATTGTGAGCCCCATTGGGACAGGGACTGATTTGGGAAGCTCTGTGCAGCGCTGCATATCGTGTGCACTATAAATAAAGGAATTATTATTAGTAGTAGAAACTATAAGTGGGGGTCAAGGGGTCATAGAATTTAGGAAGAGGGCAGAGTGGGTTGTAGTATATAAAGATGGGCAGAAGGGTTCTCTGCATGTAGAACTGGAAGTGCAGGCAAGATAAGTGAAGGAGTTGAGGCAGAGGGGGAGTAGTATTAGGAGCAGGGGGTAATAGGTGGTAAGTGGAGGGCACAGAGAAGGCTTAAATAATTCCCATTTTGTTAATGATGAAACAAATGCTATTATGAATATTAACTCCTGAAAACAATCAAGTGTGAATGGTCTTAAATATGTATATATAAATTAGTTTTGTTTAATGCACTTTTTAGATTTAATACATAATAGTTAATATCATTCAATAGCATAATCAGGAATAAACTTGGTAAATCAGTAGATTTGCACAGATGGGCTGTGTATATATGCAACTTGTTTGAGAACGGGAAAGGCTGAGGCTGCAAAGGCAAACATAAAGTACATATACATGTAGTACATGTCTAATCAGGAGAGATTTATTGAACGGAGGCAAACCCTTTAAGCTCACAAGGTATGACTCACACATCCAGGTGTTTGACTTCTGTTTTTGATATTAGGAACAGCATTTCTATGCGACAATTCTGTGGACAGAAACCTATTTTAACAAACTCTTTAAATTTATAATGAAGGTCCTTCTATCACAGTACTTTATTCCGCAGTTACCACGGTGTAAGCCATCTGGTGATGGAGTCTGATTCAGGGGTTTCAAGGTGGTGCTGCACTGGTGTTACTAACAGATTACAATTGTAATCACTTTCTACGGGAAAATAAGGGTTCCGGAACACCAAACCCCATAGATCTATTTTCTTGGCACTCTTGTGGCCCCTTGGTACCAATTGAGATCGTTGCAATGCCACAGCCTACATGAGATTGTTGCTGAACCTGTCCATCCCTTTATGACCACAATGTACCAACATCTGATGGCTACTTTCAGCAGGATAATGCGCCATGTCATAAGCTGGAATCATCTCAGATGGTTTCTGAACAGACAATGAGTCACGTACCTCAAATGCGGCTCCACATTCCCCACACCATGACACCACCACCACCAGCCTGAACCGTTGATACAAGGCAGGATGGATCCATGCTTTCATGTTGTTGACGCCAAATTCTGACCCTACCATCCGAATGTCGCAGCAGAAATCGAGACTCATCAGACCAGGCAACGTTTTTCCAATCTTCTACTGTTCAATTTCGATGAGCTTTGGCAAATTGTAGCCTCTAGTTTCCTGTTCTTAGCTGAAAGGAGTGGCACCCCGGTGTGGTCTTCTGCTGCTGTAGCCCATCTGCCTCAAAGTTCGACGTCTTATGGCATTCAGAGAGCTGCTTCTTCTGCCTACCTGTTGTAACGGGTGGCGATTTGAGTCACTGTTGCCTTTCTAATCAGCTCGAACTGGTTCTGCCCATTCCTCTCTTGACCTCTGGCATCACAAGAATTTACGCCCACGACACTGCCGCCACTAGATTTGTTTTTTCTTATTTTCTGACCATTCTCTGTAAACCTAGAGATGTTGTGCGTGAAAATCCCCAGTAGATCAGCAGTTTTCTGAAATACTCGACCAGCCCTTCTGGAACCACCACCATGCCACGTTCAAAGGAATCGAAATCGCCTTTCTTGAACTGCCGGAGATTGTCTTGACCATGTCTACATACCTAAATGCACTGAGTTGCCGCCATGTGATTGGCTGATTAGAAATTAAGTGTTAACGAGCAGTTGGACAGGTGTACCTAATAAAGTGGCCGGTGAGTGTATGTGCCCCATTGTCTGGTTTCAGGTTCTACTTCTTTAGACTTTTTTGTCTCAGTTGAGACTTTTTTGTCACAGCTAAGACAAAAAGGTCTCAACTAAGACAAGAATTAGCAAAACACCAGACAAGGTGGTGATAAATCCCACAATTGAGTTCAAGTCTACCTTGTGCAGCAGCGTTATTGAATTAGAATGTAGATATCAATAATGTATAGGACATTCAGTATAACAATACATATTATACGTCTATATTCGTAGCACAGATCTCTCTCTAACAGGGGCGTAACTTGAGGGGGTGCAGAGTTTGCGGTCCCACCAGGGCCCAAGAGGTTTAGGGGTGCCTTATGGCAGTGGTGGAGGTCATCCTGCTGGACCAACCATTTTTCCTCTACAGAGAGACCCTGGAGAGAAGCTACAATGAGAGTCAGAATTTGCCCTCCTTCTTTCAACCGTATATGTTGCCTCAGGGGGGTGATACAATTGAAAGATGTGGAAGAACATGTATCAATAAGTTACTGCTTAAAATGCCATATTGGCACTTCACGGGAAAATAAGTGGATTTTGGTTGTAGTTTGGGCACTCTGTCTCCAAAAGGTTCGCCATCACTGCCTTATGGTGTCACTTTCCCATATGAGAAGACTATTACTATAAACCATACATTATAGTCGGGGCCTGGCACATACTTTGCACTGGGGCCCATCAGCTTCTAGTTACGCCATTGGTCTCTAACAAGTTTTATTTGAAGGACAATACCAACCAGCCAAATTATAACATGAATATTGTAATTAACTTTAACAAGAAGCTTTGCCTGCAGTTCACGCCAAAAAGACAATTTAATTATCCTGATGTTCTTGTTATAACCTGTTGGTCTGTTCCGCGCAGTATAATGAGCTTTTGTTTTAATGACGCTGCAGAACAAGACACACAATGCTCTGGCATATCTCATTTTTATGTTTACCTTATTTATGGATGGAACAACCAAGATTAACTGAGTTATCTCCTTAGAAAGTTAATGCAGGTCTATCTATTAGTCTCCATTAGAAATGCTCTTTTTTAGAAATTAGATTAACTAATTCAAGACAAAAGATTTTCATGTAATATGTCACTCTCACTCTAATTTAGGAAAGACTTTGTTGCTACAAGTACCCACCCCCAGGGCCGTATTAATCATTAGACACTTAAGGACATGTGCCTGCCCTAGGGCATCCAGTTGTGGAGGAGGCACCTCCAGGAGCAGGAAAGTTTTTTCTTTCATTATTTTTTAATGAAACTGATAGCGTTTCATAAACTATAGGTCAACATCTTCAAAGAGTTTGTATGTCCTCTCCATGTTTGCATGGGTTTCCTCCGGGTCCTCCGGTTTCCTCCAGCACTACAAAACATACTACCGGTAGTAGATTGATTAGATTGTGAGCCCCATGGGGACAGGGACTGATTTGGGAAGCTCTGTGCAGCGCTGCATAATCTGTGTGCACTATATAAATAAAGAATTATTAGTAGTAGTAGAAACTATAAGTGGGGGGTCAAGGGGTCATAGAATTTAGGGAAGAGGGCAGAGTGGTTGTAGTATATAAAGATGGGGCAGAAGGGTTCTCTGCATGTAGAACTGGAAGTGCAGGCAATATAAGTGTAAGGAGTTGAGGGGGCAGTAGTACTTAGGAGCAGGGGGTAATAGGTTGTAAGTGGGCAGGCACAGAGAGAGCTTAAATAATTCCATTTTGTTAATGATGAACAAATGCTATTATTAATATTAACTCCTGAAAACAATCAAGTGTGAATGGTTCTTAAATATGTATATATAAATTAGTTTTTTAATGCACTTTTAGATTTAATATATAATAGTTGATATAATTCAATAGCATACATCAGTGAATAAACTTGGTAATAAGTAAGCATTGCACAGTGCCCGTTGTATTGAGCTTCCTGTATAGTGCAGAACCACATCAAGAAACATTCTTTCTCATAGTGTTATAGTAGATAAGGTTAAAAACAGATGTTGGTCCATTAAGTCCAACCTATAAATCATTGATTTATGATGAGTGTTGATCCAGAGGATAGCAAAAATACCCTACACTGGTTCATTGGGCCATAGAATCCCTGGATCCCTATCACATGAAAAAAATGTTCCTATAAACTATGGCACAGGTGCCAGAGGTGCCACTGAGAGCCCTCTTGGTGGGCACCCAGGCTGTTACCCTAGCATTGAGTTCACCAGACAGGACTCAGACAGCACAGGATATACCATGCTCAGTTCTATTTTCAAACATATGTCCTGGATTGCCTGGGACTAGGAGTGAGTAGGAGTGGACAGAGCTGCATTTCCATTGGAGCTTCTGCTCCAGGCCCCACAGTTCCGTCTATTCAGGGGACCCTGGAGGGAAGCTACAATGATACACCAATATTGTATTGTATTGGTGCCCTTAGGACTCTGATACGATTGAAAGAGGTGACTCTCTGTGCTTCTTTGTTTACATCTCTGAGCGCTACTGAATAGAAGGAGCTGCAGCAGGAGATAATGACTTATTCTTCTCTCACCCTCTGCTCTTCTGGGGAGACACAGTGGGTGACGCTATGAGGATGACTCGGAGCAGTGACATAGGGGAAGCTGTGTATATATGCAACTTGTTGAGAACAGGGAAAGGCTGAGGCTATGCAATAAGGCAAACATAAATGTACATATACATGTAGACATGTCTAATAGGAGAGATTTATTGAAAGGAGGCCAACCCCTTTAAGCTCACAAGTCTGACTCACACTATCCAGGTGTTTGACTCTTGTTTTGAATATTGGTAACACATTTTCTATGCGACAATTCTGTGGAACAGAACCTATTCTTAACAAATCTTTAAATGTTATTAATGAAGGTCTTCTATCACAGTACTTTATTCCTGCAGTTACCACGGTGTATGCCATCTGGTGATGGGTCTATTTCAGGGGTTTCAAGGTGGTGCTGCACTTGGGTTATAACAGATGACATGTAATCACTTTCTACGGGTAAAATAATAGGATCCTGAACGTCGAACACATATATCATTCAAAAGGAACAAATAGGAACAACCCTCCTTAAATGTTACTATCCATATTGGTAGATTTCATAGGCAAACGTGGGATGTATGTCATATATTAAACGCCAGTTTCTACACGGACCCCGACCTTCCTAAGGGAACTGTTGTCTTCTAGTGCCAGTTATACACGTGAAGAAGTTTATTAATTTAAATCTGTAAATAAATATCATCTCTTCCTCATCACAAGTATTGTTCAGCAAGAGGAAATGTACCACACTTAATGGAAATTTTCAGTACCACCCAAATTTCCACAGGAAATGTGCCTAATAGCTGTTCTATTATTATATGCCAGCTCACCCGGAATCTTCCACTTGGTTTATGGAATACAAATGTTGTGGATAGTGTTAGACCTACTTCTCCACCTCTTTAATACTCTTTCTTCTGGAAAGACCATTACTCCAGAATCAAGATAACATTTTGATCATTTCAAAGGTCATGAAAGACTTTAATTATGACAGACAACAAGTAATGTTTGTCTGACAATAGACAGAGTATTCTTAATTTATACCATGGGGACTGATCATTTTTCCGATCATTACTGTTTTTGATGTATTCTTTTTGGGAGTAGCTAGAATGATCGATATAGTATTTAAGTTCTTTATTTATTATATTTCTTTTGAATCTATTTGTGACTTGTGTCTCAAGAACTTTGCATCAAAAGCAGCAGTGGCATTACTGTTCATATGCTAGTACTATTATAAGTAAATTATAAATACAACTACAGACAGTCCCCGGGTTACATACAAGATTGGTTCTGTAGGTTTGTTCTTAAGTTGAGTTTGTATGTAAGTCGGAACCGTATACTTTATTATTTAACCCCAGTCAAAAATTCATTGGTCTCTGTGACAATTCTGGATTGTCATAAGAACCAGGATTAACAATAAATCTTAATTGCAGACACCTGTGATAACTGTTACAGCTGATTATTGTAACCTGGAGCTAAAGTACAGTAAATTACCAAAATCCAGAGGTCTGTTTGTAACTAGGGGTCGTATGTAAGCCAGATGTTCTTAAGTAGGGGACCGCCTGTAACAGTATTAGTGTCTATAGAAGAAGTAGCCATTGTCGCCAAAAACAATATAAAAGAAAAAACACATTATTAGTTTGCCCAACCCAACTGGTGTCCCCAAAAGTAGGGAGGGAAGAGTCCAGTTTAAAACTGAAGAGGTGGTGGCAGTCTGGAAAACATAGAACCTACAAAGTAAACAAGAAGGAAAAATGGAGGAAGCAAAAACAGGCAGTGAAGTCTTCTTACAATTTGGCCAACCCCAAAGGAGCCATGGGGGAAAAAGAGACACCTCTGAGTTACAGGAATAGCAAAAGCATGCCAGCGGATAGGACAACATAGATCATAGAATTTCTTTTCCATGTTAAGCTAAGGTTTGTGGGAGAATGTTCTTATGGAAGTTGTGGCCAGTAACTAACTGTATATGATATATAAGATGGAATATTTGACCATAAAGATTATACAGGCCATTGCCATCCTCTATATCATTTTATGAGATGTATTGGGGCTTCATGGTGTCTGAAACCTGTCAACCACTGATCAGCTGGAGAGATAACACTTGAAAAAACATAGTGATATTTACTAAAAGTGTCTAAAAGTTATAAGGTGCAAATGAAACAGCTTTTTGTTTAAAGTAAACCTACCATCAGGAATACACTAACAGGGGTAATCCTGATGGTAGATACCTTTCACCCTACTAAGCCCTATACCTAAGCTCACTGCCGAAAAGAGGTTACTGCACATGTGTGGGCATGGCAGAAAAGCCGGAGAAGTCTTAGCCCCTGGTGCTTGGTCAGGCTACTCCATGCCCCAGTAGCCTCTAAAGTTAATTTTAGCACAGATAAAGTTCTTAGATATTTAGGTATGGTTAAAAGTTCAGCTAAAGGCTAAGTGGTGTGAAAGGTATCAATCATCAGGAATACCGCAGTTAGTGTAATCCTGATGGTAGGTTTCCTTTAATGGTGAATAATGCATCTAGTCTAGATTTCTACCTCCCAATCACTGGATAGTTTGTGCCGGATTGCTGCCACTTACGCCATACCCCAATCACCCTTTTCATAAGATCCCATCCATTTTATCAAACATGTCATAAAAGTGTCTCAAAACTGTCTAAAACACTTTTTGTCATAAAAGATTTTTAGAAAATACTTTGTTAAGAATAAGTCATTAATAGAAAAATCCTAAAAACTAAGACTGTGTTGGGTTCATGTACAGTCCATGTAATGCTCTTTATTCCTAGTTATATCAGTTTTTCCCAGATTTTCAATGTATGGAAAGATTTATCTGCCCAACTACCCTACTTGGTCTACTAAATAAACCTGATAGTCTCACATTTCAGCTTCTAATCCATCCACTTCATTGACCTGAGAAAAGATTAATGGTTTACAGTGTGGATTGTGAATGTTTATAGGCAAATATACCCATTGAGTGAGAGCAGGAGATCAGCCCGGCCCAAGGAGCGCTAGCATTAATGTCCAAACGGCATGAATATAATCTGATCCAGCTGCATTTGTTCTGCTCTCTCATCGGTTTACATTTCCACACAAGTGAAGGAAATGAGAATGATTCAAGCAGCCAGCAATGGCCGGAGAGGCACAATAGGCTACCAGTCTGCATGTGTGCACTTCAATAGATCAAGTTAGCCCTCATCGCCTCCTGCTGTGTCCTATTTATTGTTATCCACTCAATAATTTCCAACTAGAATGTGGAATGAGTCTGTGGTCTAGGAGGGATGTAAATCTGCTTGAATAGTTAAAGGGTATTTTCCACTGAAAAACTTTATTTAGTATTTTAAACAAAATATTCCAAGTCTAGATAATAAAGGCTAAGTTGAAAAAAAATCCTGTACAACTCTCATAAAAATGAGACTATGAAGTAGCTATATGACCCAAATACATTACTTTGATCACATGTAGTCTGATTAAAGCAACCCCCAACAATGATGGGAACTGGGTTCCCTAAGTGGACCATGGTAACCAATTATTCTATAAGGGCTCTTTCACACTAGCATTTTTCGTGGCTACAGTAACTGAATAATATTTGGATTTTTCTTTGAAAAAAAATTCAGTTTTCCAATTTTTTTTATTAAAAAATCTCTTGACTAACTTAAACTTCATTGAACCAATCTCTAGTAATATATTTTTTTCTCGAACCTGACTAGTTGTCAAATAAAACATTGTTATAATGTGGTATTTCATATAATGGTTCTTGTCAGGTAGCAAACAGTATGTCAGGAAGAAAATGACATGCAGGCCCTACTATAATAACATTCTTGTACTGTGTGTTGTACCTCTCTGTGCTAATTGTTTCCTTTTTCCGTGTACTTATCATCAGCTTGTCCTTATCCCTGTCACTGCTTTTTATATTCTGCAAAATGCCCAAAACCTCTGAAGGGTACACAAAGAGGTGCATACTCATGTCAAAAGAAGTAAGTTGTTAATTTTTACCAACTTAAGACATTCATGAATAGCTTCATCAAATTATCCTCCTACTTCTGGAAGGATTAAAATTCTTAGAAACAGAAAAATGATTGTGAGCCAAAGGTCAGGGGAAAAAAAATCAATCTTACCAGCCAAGATTTAGTACATTCCTGTGATGCAATAAAAATATCTACTGTTTGCTGGACCATTCCATATGGGATTGTGTGTATAGCAGTGAATACATTTTGCTGTGTTTGATAGGTGGGGTGGAGGTATGCCATCCATCAATCGTAGGCCAGAAAGTAGCTTGTCTAAGCCCAAAAGTCAAATATTTTCAATAGAAGTCACAGAGTTCATGTCTGCCAAAGGGTCTTAGGTATAAGGTCCAAATCACATTTTTAATTTATGATTATACTTTGGTCTGGGACAAGACATTTACAAGGGTAGACGACTGCCTAGGATGCCTCTGTCCTACCTCAATCAGTTTAATTGCCATTGCAGCAAAATAAAATTAGGAAATAAGGGGCACATTTACTTACCCCATCACCGGAGTTCACAGAAGGTGCGTTGTCCGACTCCAATGCATTGTGCCGCGATTCACTAAGATTGTGCGCTTCCCCGCTCAGGTCCAACAGAGTTCACCATCTTTTTATTGGTGCATGTAAGTGCTTAAGCTTGCAAGACAGTTTGAAAGTAAAATCTCACGCTCAGTCCAAATCAGTCGGAAGTCCTATGGCATGCCCCCCTAAATTGTGTTGAATGGAAGCCAGCTCAGCTGTGCCAAAAAAAGGGTTGCATGTGACACAATGGCAGCGCACCCGCTACTTAAATACCTGTACAAGCCATTTTCCCATTAAAGATATGGCATAGTCCGAAAAAAGTGCATCGCAAAGTGGCGCATAGCCTAAGTAAATGTGTCCCACTGTATCACCTACCTACTGAGATGACATCATTGCAGGTCCTGCCAACCAGAAGGAAATAGCATTTATATTTATATTCTGTGGTCAGGTCACATCGAATAACGAATACCCCAGAAAAAACTTACTTTGAGGTTGTACCAAGTTGGCATGTTATTCCCTATCCAAAGGATAGAGGAGTACAAGCTTGAGGTCCGACTATGAAACCCCCACTAATCATGAGAAAAGCGTTCTCTCTATTGTGGGGGTCCGTTCCCATGACCCTCACTGGGCAGCCTGTTATACTCTGTCCGGTAGATAGGTGATAACTTTCCTATTTGCTACAACCCCTTTAACTTTAACTAATTCTCTAATAGGTTCCACAAAGACAAAGTTCCAAAGCAGACGTCCTCTGACAGATTTCAGCTCATGAAATTTTGCTCAGTAGCATCTGCTCACAAGTAATATCCTTAGTTATGCAAACTGTAAATGGCTGTTTGTGTCTATGGAGGGCGTGTAATAGCAGCCAATGTGTAATCCACAATAAGAATGTGTGAGGCGTGAGGCTGGTATGCGTTGGAGGCTCGTGGATGGCCTCTTATCATTCTGTGTGTATACATAGAGAAATGAACGCTCAGCAGAGGAGAAAACACCTGATTCACCACATCTGAGTTATGCACAAGCACCGACAAGTTCATTTTTCAGAGCTAAACAGACACCTCCAGCACTTTGGAGTTGTTACTGCAGATAGTTATGAATAAAATGGCTGTATGTCTAGGGACAGCAATACATTTCACATTTTCTAACAACTTTGAAGCGTGTGCCAGAATTTATTATACTGGTTTAACCCCTTACACCATACTACAGCACCAGCGCTCTCCATAAAGCCTCATTATACATGGCAGGTTTCTGTTGTATTATTGCTGTAGACACTCGCCCCAACATCTGTGATCGCTGCAGGCTCCGATTGTGGTGGGCAACTCTTAAGTGACCTTTTATTTGACAGTGCACAGGATGCTGGCAATTGGGTGCCATAATCTTGGCTCCGATTGATGCTCCATTTCAGTTCACACGATGGTGACTTTGACAGCCGAGATCCCATGGCTGTCATAGCAGAAACCTTAATAGTCCCTGCCAGAGGTATGAAGCACTTGGGGGTCAGAAATACAATGGAAAGGAGAAAGCCAAGGTCAGGGAAGATGGCATACTAGCAGAGTCATGGAATAGGTTAGGTCACATTGAGCACCTATTACAATTCGATATCTGAGATTAGTGTGGGATGGGTTTGCAGAAGTGCTGTGTATCACAGAGGAGAACCCCCACTTGTAAATATCATGGAGGAGGAGACAAAAAATGGAGTCATGGTTAGAGGTTGGTCTGTCAATAAATTAGGAAATACACTTTAGACATATGTAGACATAACCCAAGTATAGGGATGTTTTATTGTTAATAAGTAGATGCCAGGGTCATAAGGATTAGGTCCGATCCATATGTTTCCAGGAAGTTAGACCTGCCAGCGTATTTTATTAGTTGCGTTCTTCCCCCTTCTAACTTATATAATGGGGAAGATTTATCAAGCGTCTAAAAGTCTAAAAGTCAGAACAGTTCTAGTTGCCCATGGCAACCAATCGCAGCCTCCCTTAAACATTCATGAGCACTGGTAAAATGAAAGCTGAACTCTGATTGGTTGCCATGGGCAACTAGAAACATTCTGACTTTCAGACAGCTTGATAATCTGCTCCAATATGTATGCTCGTCCTAACCCTGGGAAAGATGGCTCATTTTATTCGCAACTTTAGACATTTTATGGGACTAACATAATTAATTAAGGCCAGACATGGCAGTATTGTCTGTATTATCTAGAGTTTAAAGGGAACCTGTCACTACATATTCTCAATACACTAGCATGGAGGCATTTCATGTGATCAGATACATATATTTTGCAAATGTTAGGGGATAAAGGACCTTAGATGACATCACTCTTGTCCAGGGCCGGTGCCAGCACTGGGCATACCCGGGCAAGTGCCAGGGCACAGAGTTCTTTATATGAAATAGCCATG
The DNA here is from genome assembly GCA_019512145.1 of Engystomops pustulosus. NCBI lineage: Eukaryota > Metazoa > Chordata > Amphibia > Anura > Leptodactylidae > Engystomops > Engystomops pustulosus. The sequence goes on along the minus strand of CM033649.1, from coordinate 27,422,545 downwards.
AGGGAGCTGTTTAGTATGATAAACTAGGGAATATTTTAGTGAACAGGAGACTTTTCTGAATTTTTAATGCTGTCACATGAGTTCACTGCAAAGGGGCCCACTGAGGCCAGGGGCCTACGGAAACCTCGAAGCAACCCTGCTCTTGTCACATGACAAGAAGTGCTGAATGATGTTACAGAGCTCTCTCTCCAGCAAGGCACTGTGTAAAACATTTTACACATTGGGGCTTATTTACCAAGGGTCCCGCGGCCGCATTTCCGTCAGGTTTTCTGACTTTTCGGGTATTGCTGGGACAGGCATTTAGAAGGGGATTGTGTCGCACGCGATCAGATTTGATGCAGCGTCGCTGGCATTCATGCGACAGAATCATTGCTGTTGGACGATCAACCAGATTCAGACTGAGCGCGGGATTTAACAGTAAAATTGTGTTGCAAGACATTTCACTCACATACACCGGAAGAAGAAGGTGAACTCGTCGGACCTGATCGGGAAAGCGACACATGCAGGATATCGGCGCACGATCTTAGTGAATCGTGTCAGAGTTCATTCTCGTTGGACACTCCGGATGGGGGAATGCACAGGGACGGTAAGTAAATGTGCCCCATTATTTCCTACACAACGTATATGTCTGTAGTTGAATATTTGCAGATGGTTCCCAGGTACATTTATTTTTTTATCTTCTATATTTATTTTGTTACTTTTGTTACTTTATGATATGAATTACATAAATTATATGAAATATATATATTTCAGACTATGTCCCACAATTTCTAGACCTGATGAAGCACCCTTTCTGAGTTGCGAAAACGCGTTGTCTTAGTGTCTACCAGTTTTATACCTTCAATAGACAGAATTTTGGGAAGAATTTGGAGTGGAATTGTGCAATCAATCGTCATTTAATTGATTTCATTATCTCATTAATTATCCCATTTGTCATCTTTACATGATATATATCCCCAATCTGTCTTTGTGTGTCCCTAAGTACTGGTAGCAATGGGATCTGTCAATCAGGACTAGGCAGGCAGGGTAATGCAGTGATAAATCTGCATATCAGGACTCCATTTTTATCATTGGACTCACCGAGGCGAGTTTCACATAAGTTTACAAACTTTTTTTTTACATTGCAGCCATGGAAAGGAACCATTTAGGGATAAGGGCAATGCTTATTAATCATATTTCTGTGTGAAGTATTTATTTTGGGTGTTGTTTTAATTGAATAGCAGGTTCGTCGTTAACACAATGTAACAAAGCAATGAGATGAGCCGAGCCGGAGATCATCCAGGTACATGCTATCAGATGAACCAGAGGGCATCTGTGCCATAATAACTGATAATGGATTGTATTCAGCGTTCAGGTACAGGTTTCTCTCCAAGACCCATCCACTGCTGACGCTGCTTGGCAACTCAACACAGTGACTAATGGGAGGTTTAATATTAAACATTTAAATCAAGTTCATGACAGACTGTTCTGTGCAAGTAATCCAATATTCAGCTCTGTGTTCGAGGACCTTTGATATATAGCAAATGCCAGACAAATCTGATTCATCTTCCAGACCTGTTCCAAAACCACCTGTATGAAAAACAAGTCATTTTGTTATCAGCGGACGTGGAGCATCCCCACTCCTTCTGGAGGCCGCCGCAGGCAGCTGTGGCTACACTCGTGCAGGTTCGTATTTTATAATTTTTTAATCAGGACGTATTTGCCTTTTAAAGGGGCATTCCAGCGTAAATAAATAATTGTTATTTTTTGTGTACTAAAGGATATATATGTGTATACATTATGAATTCCTCTCTGCTTGGGTTTTCCGATGGAAACTTTCATTATTTATCTCTGGTAATAAAATCTGCTCTGGTCATGTTATCACCACACAGTGCTGACTGGCTGAACACCTTCGCCTTATAATCCGGCACCTCCCTTCCTCTGCCTCGCTGGATCTTTGAGTGTTAATGCCTTAGTGAAAGCTCCCCTGCGATATTCCTATGCATTCCTGTTCCTGTGTGTTCCTGCGTTCCTGTGTGTTCCTATGTGTTCCTGCGTGTTCCTGTTCCCGTGTTCCTGTTTCCCTTCTGCCTGAACCTGACCACGAGACTGTCTCCTGCTAAGGTACCTCGGCTGCCACCGTGGGCACCGGTGGAACGACCTGGTGGTACCCTGCCGCAGCAAGACCATCCCTCTTTGCGGCGGGCTCTGATGAAGACCAGGTGCCACTTAGACTCCAATCCCAGGTGTCGCCTAGTACCACCTCCCGCGGTGGTCCAGAGGATCCACTGATCCCGAATCCTGACAAAGGAAAATGAAAAAGGGCCTGGCGAGAGTCAGAAGTATCTATCACCTGTCGAGAAATGCATGAAGACTGTTTGAGACATCACAATTATATCCAGGAAGATTTTAGTTAATTACATTTTTGTATATTTGTAGTTCAACGACTTGTGAGGACTTATAAGGATAACTAATCCACAATATTAATATTTAAAGGGGTTCTCCAGCCATAAACATTGTATTTAATAAACATCAAATATACCAAATTGTTAATTTAACTGATTTGCTAGATATCACAATTATAGTATTATAATTATCTGGTTGCTTTCCTCAGCGAATCTCCAAGGAAATGACCTGTAGACTTCTGTCTTCTTTTGCGTATGCACAAGCTCTTCCTGATTCCTGGAGGGCTCTCGTTCATTTGTATAACTTGAGTTCAGAAGCTCAGGGAGTAGAGAAAAGCATGATGGGAGTTGAAGTCCTGAATGTGGTCATCTTGGAGCTACAATCACTGTCAGCAGCTTAAAAGGTACTAAAAAGATAAAATGTAATTTTGTTTTAACAGTAATAGATTATGTCCAGGACTAGCCCAAATTTTACATTTAGTGGCAGGAGAACCCCTTTAACCCACCTTCAAGGTCTGCCTCAGTAATAGATGAAACCATTACCGTGACGGACATAAATATAAAATTACTACTTGACATTTGTCTACAACCAGGTGGAACAACCCATAGATGTTGCAAATAATAGACTTCTACAGGACTTGACTTTGCTTTTTCTGTAGCGCTACTGGGGGCAGAGAGTGATGTGGGTGATGGCAATGGTGTACAGTGCAAAAGAATATGTTAATACTTCATAACCAATGAAAAATGAAGTTAAGGACAACGATAAGCAGGGGTAATGCAATACAGATAGGCTCCTCATTACAACTCCATGTGAGGCTACATGCACAGGACCGTTTTTAGGCCTGGACCTGAACCATGCACAGATGACATCATTGCAGGTCCTGCCAACCAGAAGGGAATACAGGCAGTCCCCGGGTTACATACAAGATAGGGACTGTAGGTTTGTTCTTAAGTTGAATTTGTATGTAAGTCGAAACTGTATATTTTATCATTGTAGTTCCCGACAATTTTTTTTTTTGCCCCAGTGACAATTGGAGTTTCAAATTTTTTTGCTGTAATAGGACCAAGAATTATCAATAAAGCTTCATTGCAGACAATTTTAAGCTGATTATTGCAGTCTGGGACTATTTTAAAGCATCCAGAGAGCTTCACCAGAGGTCACAGTGGGCAGAGGGGTCTGTCTGTAACTATGGGTTGTCTGTAAGTCGGGTGTCCTTAAGTAGGGGACCGCCTGTAGCATTTATATTTATATTCTGTGGTCAGGTCACAGCCTAAATAAACGGTCCTGTGCATGTAGCCTCACATGGAGTTATAATGAGGAGCCTATCTGTATTGCATTCTACCCCTGGTTCGAACACCATGAATCTGCTTATAGTTGTCCTTTAACTTCATTTTTCATTGGTTATGAAGTATTAACATATTCTTTTGCACTGTACACCATTGCCATCACCCACATCACCCACTAGCGCTACAAAAAAAGCAAAGTCAAGTCCTGTAGAAGTCTATTATTTGCTACATGTATGGGTTGTTCCACCTGGTTGTAGACAAATGTCAAGTAGTAATTTTATATTTATGTCCGTCACGGTACATGGTTTCATCTATTACTGAGGCAGACCTTGAAGAGGGGGGTTAAAGGGGTTCTCCTGCCACTAAATGTAAAATTTGGGCTAGTCCTGGACATAATCTATTACTGTAAAAAAAAATTACATTTTATCTTTTTAGTACCTTTTAAGCTGCTGACAGTGATTGTAGCTCCAAGATGGCCACATTCAGGACTTCAACTCCCATCATGCTTTTCTCTACTCCCATGAGCTCCTGAACTCAAGTTATACAAATGAACGAGCAGCCCTCCAGGAAATCAGGAAGAGCTTGTGCATGCGCAACAACAAGAACAGAAGTCTACAGGTCATTTCCTTGGAGATCGCTGAGAAAAGCAAACCAGATAATTATAATACTATAATTGTGATATCTAGCAAATTAGTTTAAATTAACAATTTGGTATATTTGATGTTTATTAAATACAATGTTTATGGCTGGAGAACCCCTTTAAATATTAATATTGTGGATTAGTTATCCTTATAAGTCGTTGAACTACAAATATACAAAAATGTAATTAACTAAAATCTTCCTGGATATAATTGTGATGTCTCAAACAGTCTTCATGCATTTCTCCACAGGTGATAGATACTTCTGACTCTCGCTAGGCCCTTTTTCATTTTCCTTTGTCAGGATTCGGGATCAGTGGATTCTCTGGACCACCGCGGGAGGTGGTACTAGGCGACACCTGGGACTGGAGTCTAAGTGGCACCTGGTCTTCATCAGAGCCCGCCGCAAAGAGGGATGGTCTTGCTGTGGCAGGGTACCACCAGGTCGTTCCACAGGTGCCCGCGGTGGCAGCCGAGGTACCTTAGCAGGACACAGTCTCGTGGTCAGGTTCAGGCACAGGGTCAGGGCAGGCGGCAGAGATGCAAGGTCAAGTCCAATCCGAGGTCAGCATCAGGAGGTCCAGGCAGAAGGGAAACAGGAACACGGGAACAGGAACACGCAGGAACACATAGGAACACACAGGAACGCAGGAACACACAGGAACAGGAATGCATAGGAATATCGCAGGGGAGCTTTCACTAAGGCATTAACACTCAAAGATCCAGCGAGGCAGGAAGGGAGTTGCCGGATTATAAGGCGAAGGTGTTCAGCCAGTCAGCACTGTGTGGTGATAACATGACCAGAGCAGATTTTTATTACCCAGAGATAAATAATGAAAGTTTCCAATCGGAAAACACCAAGCAGAGAGGAATTCATAATGTATACACATATATATCCTTTAGTACACAAAAAATAACAATTATTTATTTACGCTGGAATGCCCCTTTAAAAGGCAAATACGTCCTGATTAAAAACTATATACGAACCTGCACGAGTGTAGCCACAGCTGCCTGCGGCGGCCTCCAGAACGGCAGTGGGGATGCTCCACGTCCGCTGTATAACAAATGACTTGTTTTTCATACAGGTGGTTTTTGAACAGGTCTGGAAGATGAATCAGATTTGTCTGGCATTTGCTATATATCAAAGGTCCTCGAACACAGAGCTGAATATTGGATTACTTGCACAGAACAGTCTGTCATGAACTTGATTTAAATGTTTAATTAAAACCTCCCATTAGTCACTGTGTTGAGTTGCCAAGCAGCGTCAGCATGTGGATGGGTCTTGGAGAGAAACCTGTAACCTGAACGCTGAATACAATCCATTATCAGTTATTATGGCACAGATGCCCTCTGGTTCATCTGATAGCATGTACCTGGATGGATCTCCGGCTCTGGCTCATCTCATTGCTTTGTTACATTGTGTTAAAGCGAACCTGCTATTCAAATTAAACACACCCAAAATAAATACTTCACACAGAAATATGATTAATAAGCATTGCCCTTATCCCTAAATGGTTCCTTTCCTTGGCTGCAATGTAAAAAAAAAAGTTTGTAAACTTATGTGAAACTCGCCTCAGGTGAGTCCAATGATAAAAATGGAGTCCTGCATATGCAGATTTATCACTGCATTACCCTGCCTGCCTAGTCCTGATTGACAGATCCCATTGCTACCAGTACTTAGGGACACACAAAGACAGATTGGGGATATATATCATGTAAAGATGACAAATGGGATAATTAATGAGATAATGAAATCAATTAAATGACGATTGATTGCACAATTCCACTCCAAATTCTTCCCAAAATTCTGTCTATTGAAGGTATAAAACTGGTAGACACTAAAGACAACGCGTTTCGCAACTCAGAAAGGGTGCTTCATCAGGTCTAGAAAATTGTGGGACATAGTCTGAAATATATATATTTCATATAATTTATGTAATTCATATCATAAAGTAACAAAAAGTAACAAAAATAAATATAGGAGATAAAAAAAATAAATGTACCTGGGAACCATCTGCAAATATTCAACTACAGACATATACAGTTGTGTAGGAAATAATGGGGCACATTTACTTACCCGTCCCTGTGCATTCCCCAATCCGGAGTGTCCAACGAGAATGAACTCTGACACGATTCACTAAGATCATATGCCCGATATCCTGCATGTGTCGCTTTCCCGATCAGGTCCGACAGAGTTCACCTTCTTCTTCCCGGTGTATGTGAGTGAAATGTCTTGCAACACAATTTTACTGTTAAATCCCGCGCTCAGTCTGAATCTGTTTGATCGTCCAACAGCAATGATTTCTGTCGCATGAATGCCAGCGACGCTGCATCAAAATCTGATCGCGTGCGACACAATCCCCTTCTAAATGCCTGTCCCAGCAATACCCGAAAATGTCGGAAAACCCGACGGAAATGCGGCCGCGGGACCCTTGGTAAATAAGCCCCAATGTGTAAAATGTTTTACACAGTGCCTTGCTGGAGAGAGAGCTCTGTAACATCATTCAGCCCTTCTTGTCATGTGACAAGAGCAGGGTTGCTTCGAGGTTTCTGTAGGCCCCTGGCCTCAGTGGGCCCCTTTGCAGTGAACTCATGTGACAGCATTAAAAATTCAGAAAAGTCTCCTGTTCACTAAAATATTCCCTAGTTTATCATACTAAACAACTCCCTCATGGCTATTTCATATAAAGAACTCTGTATGGTACCGGCCCTGGACAAGAGTGATGTCATCTAAGCTCCTTTATCCCCTAACATTTGCAAAATGTATGTATCTGATCACATGAAATGCCTCCATGCTAGTTGTATTTGAGAAATAAGTAGTGACAGGTTCCCTTTAAACTGTAGATAATACATACAATACTGCCATGTCTGGCCTTTAATTAATTATGTTAGTCCCATAAAAATGTCTAAAGTTGCGAATAAAACGAGCCATCTTTCCCAGGGTTAGGACGAGCATACATATTGGGGCAGATTTATCAAGCTGTCTGAAAGTCAGAATGTTTCTAGTTGCCCATGGCAACCAATCAGAGTTCAGCTTTCATTTTACCAGTGCTCATGAATGTTTTAAAGGGGAGCTGCGATTGGTTGCCATGGGCAACTAGAACTGTTCTGACTTTTAGACAGCTTGATAAATCTGCCCAATTATATAAGTTAGAAGGGGGAAGAACGCAACTAATAAAATACGCTGGCATAATGGTCTAACTTCCTGAAAACATATGGATCGGACCTAATCCTTATGCACCCTGGCATCTACTTATTAAACAATAAAACATCCCTATACTTGGGTTATGTCTACATATGTCTAAAGTGTATTTCCTAATTTATTGACAGGACCAACTCTAACCATAGACTCCATTTTTTGTCTCCTCCTCCATGATATTTACAAGTGGGGGGTTCTCCTCTGTGATACACAGGCACTTCTGCGAACCCATCCCACACTAATCTCAGATATCGAATTGTAATAGGTGCTCAATGTGACCTACAACCTATTCCATGACTCTGCTAGAATGCCATCTTCCCTGACCTTGGTTTTCTCCTTTCAATTCTATTTCTGACCCCCAAGTGCTTCATACCTCTGGCAGGGGCTATTAAGGTTTCTGCTATGACAGCCATGGGATCTCGGCTGTCAAAGTCACCATCGTGTGACCTCAAATGGAGCATCAATCGGATCCAAGATTATGGCACCCAATTGCCAGCATCCTGTGCACTGTCAAATGAGAAAGTGTCACTTAAAGAGTTGCCCACCACAATCGGAGCCTGCAGCGATCACAGATGTTGGGGGCGAGTGTCTACAGCATAATACAACAGAAACCTGCCATGTATAATGAGGCTTGTATGGAGAGCGCTGTGCTGTAGTATGGTGCAAGGGGTTAAACCAGTATAATAAATTCTGGCACACGCTTCAAAGTTGTTAGAAAATGTGAAATGTATTGCTGTCCCTAGACATACAGCCATTTTATTCATAACTATCTGCAGTAACAACTCCAAAGTGCTGGAGGTGTCTGTTTAGCTCTGAAAAATGAACTTGTCGGTGCTTGTGCATAACTCAGATGTGGTGAATCAGGTGTTTCTCCTCTGCTGAGCGTTCATTTCTCTATGTATACACACAAGAATGATAAGAGGCCATCCACGAGCCTCCAACGCATACCAGCCTCACGCCTCACACATTCTTTATTGTGGATTACACATTGGCTGCTATTACACGCCCTCCATAGACACAAACAGCCATTTACAGTTTGCAGTGCGGAGGATATTACTTGTGAGCAGATGCTACTGAGCAAAATTTCATGAGCTGAAATCTGTCAGAGGACGTCCTCTTTGGAACTTTGTCTTTGTGGAACCTATTAGAGAAGTAGTTAAAGGGGTTGTACCAAATAAGAAAGTTATTACCTATCTACCGGACAGAGTATAACAGGCTGCCCAGTGAGGGTCATGAGAACGGGACCCCCAGCAATAGAGAGAACGCTTTCTCATGATTAGTGGGGGTTTCAGTAGTCGGACCCTCAAGCTTGTAATCCTCTATCCTTTGGATAGGGAATACCATGCCAACTTGGTACAACCACAAACTTAAGTAACTTTTCTGGGCATTAGTTATTGATGACCTATCAGTATGATAGCTTATAAGTATCAGATCAGTATTGTCCTAAACCTGGAACCTGGAACCTGGAGCGCATCACTGGTGCTCTGCGCTCTATATGAGGCTGTTTATATAACCTGATTGACAGAGGTGGACTAGTCAGAGCTATCTAAGGAAAGGTCAACACTATCTAGAATGTTTTTTGCTTCCTAGGTGGTACGCACCAAAGTTTGGAATTTTTACGAGTCTATGCAACAAATGGGTTTATCTGGTTTAGAAAACCCCTTCTCAGATTTCATAGTATGGTGTTACAAGGTAATGGGGGGGGGGGGGGGGTGTCTTCCTCATTAAGCCACACTACAACACAAATACAAACAGAATTTTCTGCTTTGGATGACCTGGGGATAAAAACACTGTGTAATGCCTCATTTGCCCTGTGGAGGTGCTGCAACTTCATAAAACACTTTTTGACACACTCCACCATAGATTTGAGATGGTTGCTGAGTGACTGGAATGACTTGATTGATCAATATATCTTTTTGTGACCCACCGCAAAAGGTTTTATAAGGACAAAAACTTTTCATAAACTTGGTGCAGTTCATTTTTCATCTTAAGAATAAATTACAGACAAAATCATTTACAGTAAATTAAAGATGGAAATTACGAAAGAAATCAGTGATGCATTTGCCCTCCACAAGTCAGTGACTGCTCAGAATGAGAATCAGGGGGCATTCCGGTAACATTTGTTTAAGAAAAGAAAAGTATTTAAATAACTTTATTCATCTCATGGAAGGCAGATGAACATTCCAGACATTCTTGAATTCTCCTTCCCGCTATCAAACATCTCCCCAGCTTTAGATGCTCTGCAAGCATATCATTCATAATCCTGCTGATGATGCGGAGCAAGAGACAGCTAGAGCCGCAGGGCAAGATTTGGCATTGGATATGTTGTGTTTGCAAAATTTCCTGAACTCACTTTGCATGAAATCCTACAACATTTTCAAATTTCAACAACAGCTTTCAGATGGAAAATGATGTTATAGTTTAAATGTTTTTAAATGAAACATGCAATGACGCTGCGCCATTGATCCAAAGACTTAGGCTCCTTTCACACTTGCGTTGCAGATCACGTCAGAGTCTGATCAGGGGGCGATCAGGGTTTGGTAAGTGAAAAACTGACAGTTTTCAGTCCGAGTTTGTTCAGTGTCTGTTTTTCATGCACATTTTTTTGTGTGTTTCCAATGCATTTTCAGTGCATTTTATTGGCGCTTGTAAGTGTCTCAGAGTGCAATGCATTTTTGATGCATCTCCATAGACTTGTATGGTGCGTTTTTCACGTGCGTGACTTGCAAAAGTAGAGCATGCTGAAATTTAAACGCGCATTAGAAAAAATCACGTGTGTGCGTAAAAATAATGCAAGTCTGAAAAAACACATTGATTACAAGTGCAATGCAAGTTCTGCTCTTCAAATGCACACGCAGAAAGCACGCGTGAAAAACGTGAGTGTGAAAGGGGCCTTACAGGGACTTTCGATGGCTGCTTTCTATCAATACCACACCGCACCTGTCCAAATTCAGAGGTATCACCAATGCTAAAATATAAGATGCTCCAGAATAGATGAGCAAACCTTACAAGATTTGCTTCCCTGTGGCTTCACCAAATTTTTCAAAAGATTTTAATTAGGTCTAAATTTATATTATATAAATGAATATTGTACACTAATAAGTTATGTAAGAGGAGCCAGCATCCATTGGATAAAATCTCCAGCACGATAAACCAGGGGCACTTACTTATAAATCCAGACATCACAACTGTGGTAATCTTCTTATATTTGTTGTCCATGGCTTTATTGATTGTAAAATCAACTTTTAAAATTATGCTAAGGAGCCAGAAGAGCTATGGGGGTGTTATCAGAGCTCCTCTATGCTGTAGCTTCACAATCGGTTCCACTGTGCAGGAGCACTTCCACCTCCCACTGTTAGATTACAGCAGGCAGAGGGAGGAGAAGACAGTGTAGCAGCTTGTGAAGCTACAACCCCCAGAGCCCTTCTTTCTCATCAGCATATAACAAAAGAAGATTACCACATTCATGGCGCCAGGTCCTATGAGTAAGTGACCCCAGTTTATCATGTTGTTATAATCCACATGTTATAGAAGGATTGCTTAACAATATAAATAATAAGACGTTTTTATGCTATAGACGCTGGCTACTTGTACCGTGGACAGCGGTCGGACACTGTGCATCCGATTCGAACAGAATATATTAAGTAAGGGAAAGGTAACTAACAGAAGTTCAGCGCTTCACTGTTTTCTACTTCTATGAGTTATTTCATAATTCATACATTTTTGGAATCTATATTAGTTGTTATCTATTGTTGCTGTGTGAATATGTAGAGGAGCCCCTTGATCATTGACTCATATACTGTAGCTATAGATTCTTCATGGGGAATTTATCATACACGGCTGAACACAAAGGCTCCTGAATCCTGATGTATCTGACGGGCGGCTGCGCAATTCTGTGCCAGGTACTGCCTGATGTAGATTTGCACGTAACGAGTGAATGTTCACAGACTATAATGGGCGCACAAGCACACCTGAGGCGTGGGGAGGAAAATACAATTATTTCAGGGCTTGTACGCCAAAAAAGTCCGGATAAATGTCCTCTTGTGTGTACATTCAGCGGTTAATAACAATAGAAATTCATAAAATCTGTATTTTCAATAAATTGCTGCTGTCCCAACAGTGTACCCCAAATATGAATGTAAAGGTGTTCCTGTATATATCATTTTTGCATAGAATAAGAAAGCAAAGGGTAGGAAAGTACGGTTATTACCTGGAGGATGGAATTCCTGCAGCTGTCTAGTATGTGTTCAAGCATGAATATTGTGTGTTATATTAAACTTGAACATGCTTGATATTTCAAAATAATCCATCACCGGGTCAATAAAACAATCACTATCAAAACCCCTCATTGTTCAGCAATGCTGAAAATTCATTGCAGAATTCGGAAACGTAAACCGTACCAATCTAGAAAAAAATAGACCTAAAATCCCCCAGAGACATAGAGGCATCGTGCGCCCGATCCTGCACGTGTCGCTTCCCTGCTCAGGTCAGACTGTGTTCACCTTCTTCTTCCTGGTGCATGTAAGTGCATTGTCTCGCAACACATTTTGAAAGTTAAATCCCGCGCTCAGTCTGAATCAGTTGGATCGTTTGACGGCCCTGTCCCCCCAAATTGTGTCTCATGACAGCCAGCGCAGCTGCGACAAAAACTTATCACATGCGCCACATTCCCAGCGCAGACACTTGTTAAATAACTGTCCAAGCCGTGCATATCCCAAAAAAGGTGCAAAGTCCCACGAAAGGGTGACCACTCCTCGTGGTGGTTGTGTCTCATCCTTTTACATTATTTACAAGTAGAAAAAAGGGGTGCTTTTTTAAAATTTTACTTTGCCCATATCCAATGTATAGGTGGTAAGTGGATGGGGTCCAACCACTAGGGAGCCCCGTGATTACAAAAGTGAAATTATAAATAAAGCAATGAGGTTGTGTGTGGCCATCGCTCGGTTATTTAAAAGGAGACTTTCATGGTGATTCAACGCCAGTGAATAATGGGAACATCACTACATCTAGAGGTACAGGGCATTGGGCATCCTCAGAAATGGAGCATCAGGATCCTTCAGAGAAGTATGTGCAGCGCCTTGCAAAAATATTTGGCCCTCGTAAACTTTTTTTCTATCTTTTGCCACATTTCAGGCTTTAAACATAAACATATAAAATTGTAATTTTTTGGTGAAGAATCAACAACAAGTGGGAAACAATTGTGAAGTGGAACAAAATTTATTGGATACTTGAAACTTAAAAAAAAAATAAACCTGAAACTGGGGCATGTAATATTATTTGGCCCCCTTAAGTTAATACTTTGTAGCGCCACCGTTTGCTGTGATTACAGCTGCAAGTTGCTTGGGGTATCAGGTCTTGCACATGTAGAGACTGAAATTCTTGACCATTCTTCCTTGGAAAACAGCTGGAGCTCAGTGAGGTTGGATGGAGAGCGATTGTGAACAGCAGTTTTCAGCTCTTTACAGATTCTCGATTGGATTCAGGTCCGGACTGGGTCTTGGCCATTTTAACACCTGGATACGTTTATTTGTGAACCTTTCATTGTAGATTTTACTTTTTGTTTGAGATCATTGTCTTGGTGGAAGATAAATCTCAGTCCTAGTCTCAATTCTTTTGCTCCAACAGGTTTTCTTCCAGAATGGTCCTGTGTTTGGCTCCATCCATCTTCCTTGTCCCTACTGAAGAAAAGCCCTAACCATGATGCTGCCACCACCATGTATGACAGTGGGGATGGTGTGTTCAGGGGGATGAGCTGTGTTGCTTTTAAGCCAAACATATACACTCACCGGCCACTTTATTAGGTACACCATGCTAGTAACGGGTTGGACCCCTTTTGCCTTCAGAACTGCCTCAATTCTTCGTGGCATAGATTCAACAAGGTGCTGGAAGCATTCCTCAGAGATTTTGGTCCATATTGACATGATGGCATCACACAGTTGCCGCAGATTTGTCGGCTGCACATCCATGATGCGAATCTCCCGTTCCACCACATCCCAAAGATGCTCTATTGGACTGAGATCTGGTGACTGTGGAGGCCATTTGAGTACAGTGAACTCATTGTGTGAGCAGCAGTTTTCAGCTTTTTACAGATTCTTGATTTGTTTCAGGTCTGGACTGTGTCTTGGCCATTTTAACACCTGGATACATTTATTTGTGAACCTTTCATTGTAGATTTTACTTTTTGTTTGGGATCATTGTCTTGTTGGAAAATAAATCTCAGCCCTAGTCTCAATTCTTTTGCAGACTCCAACAGGTTTTCTTCCAGAATGGTCCTGTATTTGGCTCCATCCATCTTCCTTGTCCCTCCTGAAGAAAAGCCCAAACCATGATGCTGCCACCACGTCGACAGTGGGGATGGTGTGTTCAGGGGGATGAGCTGTGTTGCTTTTAAGCTAAACATATAGTTTGGCATTGTTGCCAAAAAGTTGGATTTTGGTTTCATCTGACCAGAGCACCTTCTTCCACGTGTTTGGTGTATCCCAGGCGGCTTGTGGCAACCTTGAAACAAGACTTTTTATGGATATCTTTGAGAAATGGCTACTTCTTGCCTCTCTTCCATAAAGGGCAGATTTGTACAGTGTACAACTGATTGTTTTCCTATGGACAGAGTCTCCCACCTCATCTGTAGGTCTCTGCAGTTCATACAGAGGGATCATGGGCCTCTTGGCTGTATCTCTGATCAGTCTTCTCCTTGTTCGAGATGAAAGTTTAGAGGGACGGCCGGGTCTTGGTAGACCTGCCTGGTGTGTTATTGGGTCTTCAATGATGCAGAGCAGGTGTGTTTATATGGAGACCGGATTACACACAGGTGGATTATATTTATCATCAGTCATTTAGGACAACATTGGATCATTCAGAGATCCTCACTGAGCTTCTGGAGTGAGTTCGCTGCACTGAAAATAAAGGAGCCGAATAACATTGCACGCCCCACTTTTCAGTTTATTTTTTACAAAACTTTAAAATATCCATTTTGTGTCACACTTGTTGTTGATTCTTCACCTAAAAATTCCAATTTTATACATTTATGTTTTCTACCAAAAGGTAGAAAAGTTCAAGGGGGCCCATTTTTTTTTTTTTTACCATTCTTTAACCAAATACAATACAATACAACCTTATTGATCCCTGGGAAGGGAAAATTATTTTGTCCATAGTGCCCAGCATATAGTTACATATGTTTGACAATACAGGGCCTGGTAGATGGGGCCAGGTGGGTCACTGGGCCAGCGGTTGTAGGATGGTCCTGTGGTTACCTGTAGTGGCGAGCTGTACGGGCTGCAGTGCAGCGACTGTTGGATGGTCCGCTGCACTTCTAGCCTGGACCAGGTCTAGACCACAAAAGCTGCTTGGGCAGGGGTGGAGCGCTTTGAGTGACACAGGGCCTACTGGCCTACATCAATGCCAGCCTTTCAGTAGTGAGCGCATCCTAGGCTGGTTGCGGCCTGGCAGCAGTTGGCCCAAAGCTCCAGACTCCATGCCGTAAGGCTGCGGTTTGGGCGGGCGCCGGTATTTTCTACTAGGATCTCCTTACCAGCAGTACCGAAGTTTGAGCAAGGCACAATCTGCGGCTGTCGTGGAAGGCAGGCACTCCATCAACTCGAGCAGGCCTTCCAGAGGGCAGGATTGGCTGTCTCAACATGCGGGGCTGTATCTGGTGGTCATCAGTTGGTCATCAGAGTGGGGGCCTTAAAGCCAGTGTAAGATTTGAGCAAAAGGGGCAAGGAAACACGGCAGCCATGTATTATGGCACCATCTTAGGATACTTCAAGAGGTTTTCCCACAAAACAAGTTAGGCCCTATACAGAGACCCCCACAGATCATGAGACCAAGGGGCTCGATGTACCCCAGTCGGACCCTTGTTTCTCCCTGAGATGAGCGGAGCAGCTGGCCGGGCTGCCCCATTCATCTCTATGGTGCCGATGGAGATTGTTGAGAAATGCTTGCTATCTCTGTCAACTCCATAGAGATGAAAGGGGCAGCCCTGACATGCGGATCCTGCTGCGCCCCTCATCTTGGAAAGCAACTGGGGTAAACTGCTCTTGTGTTCTGTGGGGGTCTCATGATTGAGACCCCCACCTATCAGCATGTTAGGCCCTATGCTGTGGATAGGGCTTAACTTGTTTGGTTGGAAGATCCCTTTAATATTACATGTGAACACTATCCTTGTTGAGCCATGAATGACTGGCACAAAAAGGAGTGTTGTCATCATTAGCTCCCTATATTTTCCCTATAGAGGCCACTGGATAGGAAACATTTTGGCTGTTCAGATTAATAGTCGTCTGTGTCAGGTCTGCCAGACAAAAAAAATAGTTAAGCAGCAGAGAAGATTTGTTACAGAAAAGCCCCTAAATAATTACACACAAAATAACAAAATGTAACAATAAATAATAAAAGTAACACTCAGACTACAAAACTATGTAACATGACCTGAAAGAGAAATAAAACAGAATAAACTGTATTCTACTGCCACCTCGTGGTAAGAGTTCAGATTACACCTTATACAATTCTGTATTCTTTATTTCTTTCTGTCCAGTGTGAGCATATTTGTCAGGCGGGGTAAAGGTAAGTGAACACTGATACTAATCCCAGCTGCCCAGGTCTCCTGGACTACATAGCCCTGTACTAGAAAACGAAATCATTATTGAAACTTCACAATAGACGCCATAAAAAAGAATTTAAAAAGCCATCAGAAATAATGATTTTTAGCCATCTTATCCCACATAATATGCAATAAAATGTGATCAAAAGAATGTTCCTGCCCCGAGCTGCGATAGTAAAGTACAGCACGTCCTGCAAAACAGTCGCCTTCAACCAGCTCCGGGGACAGAAAAGTATTTTAAGCCACTTGAAAGATACTGAACCAAAACATCTTTAGATTACAAAATTAGTGAAAAGAAATATGGACTTCCTAAGTCCTAAGCTTTTTTCTTCCCCTTGTCCTTCTCTTCCTCTCACACCCTGCACCCCCTGTCCTCCTCCTCATTACACCCTGCACCCCCTGTCCTCCTCCTCTCACACCCTGCACCCCCTGTCCTCCTCCTTACAGCCTGCACCCCCTGTCGTCCTCCTTACACCCCGCACCCCCTGTCCTCCTCCTCATTACACCCTGCACCCCTTGTCCTCCTCATTACACCCTGCACCCCCTGTCCTCCTCCTTACAGCCTGCACCTCCTGTCCTCCTCACAGTCTGCACCCCCTGTCCTCCTCCTCACACCCTGTCCTCCTCCTCCTCAGTACAAACTACACCCCTTGTCCTCCTCCTCCTCATTACACCCTGCACCTCCTGTCCTCCTCCTTACACCCTACACCCCCTGTCCTCCTCCTCATTACCCCATACAAAACCTCCTGTCCTCCTCCACACACCCTGCACCCCTGTCCTCCCCTCACACCCTGCACCCCCTGTCTCTCACTCCTCACACCCTGCACCCCCTGTCCTCCTCACACCCTGCACCCCCTGTCCTCCCCTTACACAGCCTGCACCTCCGTCCTCACCACATCTGCACCCCCTGTCCCCTCCTCGCACACCCTGTCTCCTCCTCCTCATACAACTACACCCCTTGTCCTCCTCCTCCTCATTACACCCTGCACCTCCTGTCCTCCTCCTTACACCCTACAACCCCCTGTCCTCCTCCTCATTACAACACTACACCCTCCTGTCCTCCTCCACACACCCTGCACCCCCTGTCCTCCTCCTCACACCTCTGCACCCCCTGTCCTCCCCTCACACCCTGCACCCCCTGTCCTCCTCCTCATTAACACCTGCACCCCCTGTCCTCCTCCTCCTCATTACAAACTACACCCCTTGTCCTCCTCCTCCTCATTACACCCTGCACCTCCTGTCCTCCTCCTTACAGCCTGCAACCCCTGTCCACCTCCTCACAGCCTGCACCTCATGTCCTCCTCCTCACAGCCTGCACCCCCTGTCCTCCTCCTCCTCATTACAACCTGCACCCCTTGTCCTCCTCCTCATTAGATCCTGCACCCCCTGTCCTCCTTACAGCCTGCACCCCCTGTCCTCCTCCTCCTCACAGTCTGCACCCCCTGTCCTCTTCCTCCTCATTACACCCTGCACCCCCTGTGCTCCTCCTCCTCACACCCTGCACCCCCTGTCCTCCTCCTCCTCACACCCTGCACCCCCTGTCGTCCTCCTCCTCCTTACACCCTGCACCCCCTGTCCTCATTACACCCTGCACCCCTTGTCCTCCTCCTCATTACACCCTGCACCCCCTGTCCTCCTCCTTACAGCCTGCAGCCCCTGTCCTCCTCACAGTCTGCACCCCCTGTCCTCCTCCTCCTCATTACACCCTGCACCCCCTGTCCTTCCTCCTCTTAGATCCTGCAACCCCCTGTCCTCCTTACACCTGCCCCCCTGTCCTCCTCCTCCTCACAGTCTGCACCCCCTGTCCTCTTCCTCCTCATTACACCCTGCACCCCTGTGCTCCTCCTCCTCACACCTGCACCCCGTCCTCCTCATTAACAGCCTGCAGCCCCTGTCCTCCTCCTCCTCACACCCTGCATGACCCCCTGTCCTCCTCCTCCTCACACCCTGCACCCCCTGTCATCCTCCTCCTCCTTACACCCCGCACCCCCTGTCCTCCTCCTCATTACCCCTGCACCCCCTGTCCTCCTCATTACACCCTGCACCCCTTGTCCTCCTCTCATGTACACCCTGCCCCAACCCCCTGTCCTCCTCCTTACAGCCTGCACCCCCTGTCCTCCTCCTCCTCACATCTGCACCCCCTGTCCTCTTCCTCCTCATTACACCCTGCAACCCCCTGTCCTCCTCACACCCTGCACCCCGTCCTCCTCCTCATTACAGCCTGTAGCCCCTGTCCTCCTCACACTCTGCACCCCCTGTCGTCCTGCTCATTACCACACAACAACTTCAAAAACCCTGCACCACCCCTTTCCTCCTCCTCCCTCACACACCACAACCACATCCTCTGAAACACCCCCCTGTCCTCCTCCTCCTCTTCCCCACACCGACGCCCTCCACCCTTCCCCCCCTTGTCTCCTCA